>QTSX02007344.1:0-118002 GCA_014839935.2 Entomophthora muscae | reverse complement strand
TTTGATTAAAACTAACTAAATAAAATCTACTTCAACTCTTAGATTTGAATTTAGAATTTTAAAGTTGTTTTGAAGCCTACCCTTTGGGGCAGGGCACAACACAATAAAGTAAAGACCAACTAATGTAAATGTTACATTAGAATATTGCAGGTATGCATTAAATCCTGATATTTAGATATTAAATGCATAACTCACTGTATTTTATATAATAAAGTTCATTGTAAACGTGGCTTTTTCATTGTAATTTATATAAATGGACTGTGTTTATATTAGGGAGCCATTAACGCTTAGTACAAATATTAATACATAGTGTATTTTACAGCTTGTATATTTGCCTATTGATAAAAATGCTGTTAACTTTTAAGTCAGATTTTGAAGTACTGTAAATTCAGAACCTAAATGAAAAATGCAGGATTGGCAAATCCTTGGTCCAAATTTCAAATCACTTTTGCAGGTAACTCAGCTGAGTGAAAATTAAAACAATTAATAAAATAAACACTTTAAATTGACCTTTTTTGATTTATTTAAATTGGCAAATTTTGAGTCCCTTGAGCAGATAACTCAACTAACAAAAGACAAAACACAGCAAACAAATGCAGGATACATGAATCAGAAATGCAGGATTCTTGTGTACAGTTTGAGATTTCCTGTATGTCAAATAAATCATAGACATCATGTAAAAATTATTGAATCTGAAAAAGCAGGATTGTCAAATCCAAGAACCAAATTTAAAATAAAAAATGAGGTGAATCTGAAGTAAATATAATTTATGGGCATCTCAAAAAGGATGTCAAAGAATCTAGAGTGGATTTGTGCTAATTCTTTTAGAAATCATAGGCATTCTCAAAAAGCATCCTATTCCATTTTAAGAGGACTAAAATTTAGATGCTTGATTACAGTAGATTTTAGAAAACACTAGTAATATATAAATCTATTTTATTATTAGATGTTTTATAAAATCTACTTTAATCAAACATCTAAATTTTAGCTATCCTAAAATGGAATAGGGTGATTTTTGAGAATGCCTATGATTCCTAAAAGAATTAGCAAAAATCCAATCTAGATCCTTTAGCATCTTTTTTGAGACACCCATAAATTATATTTATTTCAAATTCACCTCATTTTTTATTTTAAATTTGGTTCTTGGATTTGACAATCCCGCTTTTTCAGATTCAATAATTTTTACATGATGTCTATGATTTATTTGACATATAGGAAATCTCAAACTGTACACGAGAATCCTGCATTTCTGATTCATGTATCCTGCATTTGTTTACTGTGTTTTGTCTTTTGTTAGTTGAGTTATCTGCTCAAGGGACTCAAAATTTGCCAATTTAAATAAATCAAAAAAAGTCAAATTAAAAGGTTAATTTTATTAAATGTTTTAATTTTCACTCAGCTGAGTTGCCCACAAAAGTGATTTGAAATTTGGACTAAGGATTTGCCAATCCAGCATTTTTACATTTAGGTTCTGAATTTACAGTAATGTAATTTATACATTTTTGGTCCTTGATTTATTATTGATAATGAAAAATATTAAGGTGTTGATGGTAGTACTATAAAAACAAATTTTTTGATGTACTGCCATCAACATGTCAAATATCTACAACTTGATAAATGAATTATAAGCACACCTGCAAAAAGTTGTTGAAATAGAAAAAATATCAGGGAACTAGTAACAGAAAAGCTGGGCAACAGAGGCCAGCCACTAATCCAGTCAAAAGAAGACACTCTGAATAAATCAGGAAATATTATAGGTGAAAAGAACAAAGCAGCGTTACTTAGTCTACAGAGAACAATCTTATCAACTCTGAAGTTCAAAGATGCAGCCTACATTTGTGGGAGTTCTTAGAAGGGGCCAAAGAAAACAATAAGAAAATCAAGCTGATTTCAGGAACTGAAATCTCAAAGGAAATAAACACAAATGAAAAGGAAACTGATAAAATGGAAACAGATGAAAATAAAGCATGGTCAAGAAGCAGAAGCGCCACAAGAAATACAGAAAATTCATCAAATGAAATTCAAGAGGAAGTACAAGTAGTACAGAAAATAAATAAGATCAAGCCCAGGAACTCAAATGAAGAGCAGCCAACACTCATGAAGTTTGCTGAAGGGGCGCTGGTGGCTGAGGGAGCCGCAGGGGAAACAATAAATAAGTTTTTTTTTGTTTTTCTTATATTTACTTTAGTTATAACTAGGAATGGGGACAAGGTTGCTGAAGTGGTGGCCTTTACGCCCAGTTGGGTTTACAGGGGTTACAAATCACTGGTAGTCCCTGTAATTCAAATAAATAAAAAATAAATAAATAAAAAATAAATGAAAATAAATAAAATAATTCAAATGAACATGAATCAATATGGAAATAGGGTAGCAAAAAACAAGGAGTATTTACCACCTGCAAGGTGCTTGCTGTGGATTAGGGAATCATAAAAAAGGAGTAAATATTAATTTCAAAGAGATGGATGAAATTTGAGAGGATATCAAGTTGAATTTTGATGAATCTATTTATGAAAACATTCAAAGATTTCTGTTTTCAAACATAAATTAATATGAAAAAATATAATATAAACAGACTTTCAAATAGAAACAGAATATCTTAAAACTGATATTTTCTACAAAGTGTTCAAAGCATTATCAAATAAAGTTAGGGACACAGTCCTTGTGAATAAGTTCAAGCCTTTATTAATTTCTTTTTCCAAGGCATGGGGGCAGATGCAAGCTGTGCGCCCCCTGGAACTATCTTCAAGTTCAGTCAAACATCCTATATTAACAGATTAATTCAAGTATATAAAAAATTTATTCATGTTTTTAGAAAATTATACCTCTCAAAGGATTCATGTTGCAACATACCTAGGAATCCTATTACATTGCATATTAAAAACAAATGTTAAAAAGTTGGAGAACATACCATTTCAAATAGACATATGCCAATTAGCACTAGAACAACAGAAGACACCATGCAGATACAGGACAGTCAAGCAAGTCCTGTACAGCTCCTTTGCACTGGCATTGCTTTTGATATTAACACCTCCTGAAAAGAACCTATTAATTGATTTTCTTACCCAATTGCCTTTTATTAGCGTTCAGCAACCACCTGGGTGCTTAGCGCCACCCCTCTAGCAATTGCATCCAGAGTTGTCCACCACATGCAGAAGAGTACGTGTTCCCATTTAGACGCATTAGCAGAAAATTTAATTTTGGGGTATAATTCCCAGAATAATCACATTCCCATTTGCAATTTGCATCCCCCTAATAAATCATCTTCCTTTGCAACTTATCTTTTATTTTAAATATTAAACTTAAATATTAAAATTTAAATAGTAATATATCTAAATATTTTATAATACAGTAGTTATAGTAGGCAAACATGTGAAATAAAAAATATGATTTAAAAATTTGTTTATGTTGCAACATCTTTGATTACTCCCTCTCAGGGAATTAATGCCCCAAGTAGATCACCAAATGAGTCACCAAATGACTCACTGACCAACCAGTAAATTGGTGGCACTACCATCAGTTGACCACCTCTTACAGGGATCAAATAATCCAGATTCTAAATGGAACACAACTTGAATAAGCCTTGTGACTTAAGAGGAACATTACTCAGATAAGCCCCATGACTTCCATGGACAGTATGTGGCTTTCCATGATATTATATATTATTCTATATTAATACTCAATAAAGCATCATTCTCTTCTTAATGTACCCTTTATCTTGTTTATTATACTCCACAAGAAGTATATACTTGACAGTGGTAGCACAGTTAGGTTATCCACACCTACGCAACTATTAAGAAAAATTCCTTCCAAGAAAAAGAACCAGAAAATGGCCCTTCCTGCAGGTTAGAGAGACTACAAAGAGGGACAAGATGTCCCCACAGGCTTCACCATCTTCAACAATGTTCTTTTCCCCAACAAAAAGTACAACCTTCTTCACGCCCAAAAACTCCTAAACCCGCCTACAACTTCTGCAAGCCCACAGTTGCCTGAGATACCTGTATTGTCTTTCAAGGCCTATGTGCCACAGAAATTGGGGCTTTTGTAGGATTACGCCGGGAAAATACCACCCTCTGGATCAACAGATCAGAAAGCAAATTTGAACAAGTGGACTACCCTGCAGACTCTGGGTCAGTGAGATTGCTCTTTGCGTCACAGGAATCATATTACGTTTTTTAAGCAGGTGGCTAGCCCAACACCCCAATCAGAAGGAGAACTGGGAGGTGTTCAAAACCGCTTTCCTCAAAAAGTTCTCTATGAAGGACTCCAACATTGTAATTATGACTGAACTCAGAATGCTCAAAATGACAGGAAAAATTGAGGAATACATCCCTGCATACAAAGACCTACATGACTGCACTCCCAACACCATCAACTTTGATGAACCTGGACCACAGTTGTTTTTCTACAATGGCCTCCCCACAAACATTAGACATCAGTTTGACATGACCCACTGCAAGAACCTCAAAGATGTATTCTTGGAAGAAAAGTGCACAGCTCAAAAGTCTGATGACCTACATACAACAAACAAGCTCAAGGAGAGCCCTACAGCCAAGAAGGATCCTTGATCAAACAAACAAAAATAATTGAGCCAACAAAACCCATCCTTGAACTGGTAATTGTAATGCCAAAGCCAGCCAAGCAAGCACCAAAGATACCAACAAGTAGGGAAAAGCTCAGGGGAGTGCTTAGTTGAGCCGCCCTCCCCCAATTCACAAGACTTGTACAGGGACTGGGACGTGGATTTAATCACCATGATCTAAGTACCCTCCAGCAATTCTCTATTGTTTGCCGCTCAAACTGGAAATAAAAATCCTCACTTATCCTTTCTGTTATGTAGATATCAGGGAACCATACTATTTGACACTGGAGCAGAGCAATCTCTTGTCAAAAATAAATTTCCCAACCTCATGAAACTACCTACAGGCTGAAGTAATATCAAGAGGGTCATCATGGCAGACAACAGAAGCACACCAGTCACCCAAGAGGCAAAACCTTTCTGTACCCAAATTAGAGACATGCAAAACATGCTCAGTGGCCCCATCATACCAATCCCCAAGTACAATGTTATACTTGGCCTGTATTGGATGAGAAAGACCAAACCTCATACTGATTGGGATAGCACTACCCTCACCATATAACAAGGCAAGGTGCACCACCATGTTTACTAACCCATCTTGACACACTTATGAGAGACCACATGTTTGTGAAAACCATGGAAAAAGAAAAGGAAACTGACCCTAGCAAAAGTGATTTACAGCACCTTTACATACAAGGTTATACACTTTAAAAATATGGAAACCAGACGTAAAAACAGCTACATCTGAGACCAACTAATTAATGAGTTTCCCTCTGTCTTCCAAGAAGCCCTACCAGGTTTACCACCAGACTGTGGCATACAACATGAGATTGACCTCAAAGGAAGTGTACCTAAAGAACACCCTATCTACCACCTCACACCATAAGAAGACAACACCCTAAAAGCTTATCTTGATGAAGCCCTTGAGAAAGGACTCATACAACCATCAAAATCACCTTTTAGCGCTGCTGTCTTCTTTATAGCAAAGAAAGACAGAGGACTCTGTCTAGTCACAGACTACAGAGCGCTCAACAAGGTCATAATTAAGAACAGGTATCCCCTTCCCCTGATTGACAACCTTTTTGATGCCCTGGGGGGTCCCAAATCTTCACAAAAATTGATTTGACAGCAGGCTATCACCAAATTTGAGTAAAGCCTGAAGATATCCCAAAGACCGCCTTCAGAACTAAACACAGATCCTTTGAATGTGTTGTTCTCAATTTTGGGGTGACCAATGCCCCATTACCTTTGTGATCTTCATAAACAAGGTATTCAAAGAACACATTGTAAAACAAACAATTATCTATCTGGACAACATCATCAAATATAGCCCAAAATTGAAACAACACTGGGAAGATGTTTACCTGGTCCTCTGCACCCTTGAAGAAAACCAAATAATTGCAAAACCATCAAAGTGCAAATTCTTTTTGGCTGAACTCCCATTCCTTGGTCACATTATTAGCAAGGGCAGAATCAAACAAGATTCAGACAAGATACACACCATAACTGAAACACTAACTCCAAGAAATAAGAGTGAACTATGTACCTTCCTAGTCATAGTAGCCTATGTTAGAAGATTCATTCCTGACTGGGGTGCTCTGACGGCCCCTTTATCAGTCATTAAAGGAAAAAAAAATCAAGTTTTTCTGGATGCAACTACAAGACCAGCACTTGTGTCAACTAAAAGAACATATGGTTACTGTCCCTATCCTTCAATACCTGAATTTCAAGGGAATTTATGAATTAGAAACCAACAAATCTGACTACACCATAGTAGGGGTAGTCCATATCTAAACGGCAGAAAAGGACTTCCTCCCCATGGCGTACAAGTCAAGGAAGATATCCAATGGCAAAAAAATATATGCCATACACAATAAAGAGTTGGTGGCCATCGTACATTGACTCATGAAATGGCAATGCTATCTGGAAGGGCCCAAACGTTCAAAATACTCACCAACCACAAGTTGCTAATATTCTTCAAAACACAACAACACTTGTCAAGGCAGCCTGGTGTACAAGTCTCATATAGCAATACTACATGCAAATTGAATACAAGCCAGTCAAGGAAATGCTTACTGCAGATGCCCTGTCAAGGCTATACAGCAAGCATGTCCTTTGCGCTGATGGCAACCCTGACTGGCCTATGTTAATAATGGGGAATCTCCAGGAAGGGTTCCCACCTGGCACCCCAATGGACATCCAAAAGAAGGTCCTTAAGAACAATCATCTGTTCAAAAGTGTATATGGAACTCTGCACCAAATACTTCTAAATGGCAACACTGTACCTTTTTTCCTGTCAACGCAAAAGATTGACTCAGTCCTCCAATATCACAGAGACCTGGGACACAACCATAGTAGAAAATTGCACAAATATCTCAAGACACACTACTGGTGGCCCAATATTCTAGATGATATCAGAGAAATACTGGAACAATGCAAAGTCTGTGAGAAGTACACCCAAACCAAGGCACCACCCAAGTCAGTAGTACCTGTATCCATCACACAACCCTTTAAGGTATGGTCATTGAATATTGTGGGACCAATGCCTGGTAAAAACAAGGGCAATAAGTACATCATCCCACCTATCAACTATGCAACCAGGTGGTCTGTGGCACAAGCTATAAAAGAACACAAAGGCAATGATGTGAGACAATTTATTGGGAAAGAAATCATATCCAAGTTTGGGAAACCTGACCTTCTGATCACAGATAAAGGCACCAAATTCAAGGCCATTGACACCAATATCTATCTCAACAAGAATGGAATAAAACACATCACAGCCAGCCTGTATCACCCTCAAGCAAATGGACAAGAAGAACAACTAAACAGCTTGCTTGTAGAAGACCAAAGTAAGTTATCTGCTAACAATCCAAAGGCCTGGTTCAACATGCTGCCAACAGCACTCATGGTCTGTAGAGCACAAGTCAACTGTAAAACGGGTAAAAGCCCTTAAGGGCTTGTCTATGGACAAAAGCTGCCCTTTTTAGTACAGCCGCAGGACCACAATTACCTCTGCCCAAAAAAGGTGCCAGACAAAAGTGACCCCAACATAAAACACGCTAGAAAAGACCAAGAAGACAAGTAACATAAAAGAGTCAAGAGAGAAGCAATCCCCCCTACAAAAGGAAAGATTCCAAGTTGGGGACAAAATATGGGTCTTCAACCACAATCAGCATAAGTTGGAACCAGGGTTACATGGGCCAGGCATTGTCATGGAAGTCAAGCCCAACAACACCTACCTTGTCAAAGGAATTGGAGCCCAGACGGAACTAAAACATATGCACCACAACCAACTCTGCCTGTGTAAAGCAAGAACAGCCCAACAAAATCCCAAACTCCCTGTCCCCAACACCAAACTAGATCAATACCAAGCTTGTATCCCCAACACTCTTAAGAAAATTCCCAAGGCTCCACCTTCCAGCACCCCAGGGGGAGATGCTGCAACATATTTGATTACTTCCTCTTGGGGAATCAACACCCCAAGTAGATCACCAAATGATTCACCAAATGGCTCACCAACCAACCAGTAAATTGGTGGCACTACTATCAGTCAACCATCTATTACAGGGATCAAATAATCCAGATCCTAAATGGAACACAACTTGAATAAGCCTTGTGACCTAAGAGGGACATTACTCAGATAAGCCCCATGACTTCCATGGACAGTATGTGGCTTTCCATGATACTATATATTATTCTATATGCATATTCAATAAAATATCATCTTCTTATTAATTTCCCCTTTATCTTGTTTATTATACTTCACAAGAAGTATATACTTGACATTTATTTAGTTGCTTGTTGAGTACGGCTTCATATAATAGTAGGTAGCCCAGATGAGCTCTTTTTATCTGCATTGAGCTGCCTGCTCCACTCATGATTTAAACAGGTGCTTGTTAAGAACTCAAATTACTTTTCCCTTGTAATATGATTTGATGAATAGATTTTCTATGCTTAAACTGCGTCATACATACTAATTAGTTTGATATATATGAAAACCATTGGTTTTTGTGTTGTGTGGCTGTAGTGGCACTGGAATAATAAGGATCAGGTGATACCTCACAAGGTCAAATCTGTGGCTTAAAAAAGCCAAAGTACTAAAGAGGGTTCACAATTAGTTAAATAAAACTAATCTATTTCTATATTTTTAATTTTTTTTATTTGTTAGTTCTACAGTCAATAAACTATTTAGTGGATTATAATAAAAAATACATATCTCTATATCTAGAATAATAATTTTTTATTTATATTTTGTACTAATTATTATATGTCTGTAATATAATACTTGTCTTGTCATTATAGATAAATAATAATTATTGCATCCTAAAAAAACAAAATAAATAAAAATGAAAACAATTGATACCTGGAGCGCCCATTTATCTGATTGGCTTGGATTCAAGGGCTTTAGGGAGGAAGGATTCAGAGTGCTTTTAAAAAGCTGTCAGCACATCAGGTGGCATCTTAGATTGACTAACCTCAAGGATGTTGAAGAGATCCTTGGTGTCCTGAGGGAGGCATTTTTTCACCTTATTCTTGATCTACCCATAAACCTCCTCAATTGGATTCAGGAATGGGGAATATGGCGGGAGGAAGGGAAGTCTCATTGGAAAATTGGTAAGCCAGTGGCTGGAGGTGTGACTGTTTTTGTGAATGGGTGGGAACTTGGAAACAATCAGATCCACTTTGTGGAGCCCAACATTGTGAAGCACAACAATATTGATTGTACTATAATAGTTGATCCAGAGATACTCCTTGACAGTTTGGAGAAAATCAAGGAATGTCCTGCTATTGTGGGAACCCTTGATCATCTGAAATTAATCCAACCTGCAGGGACCAAGAAGCACTACCATTGAATATTTCTGGGAACAGACAGCTGCACAGTGTGCTGGGGACACCATCCTTGGACCCCTTCTTGACCCACCCATGCCTAGACCTGAGTGAGGAGGAAAACAACAATTTGTCAATGTAGAAGAATTGGACATTTCCAGTCTTTTTGAGAGCCACATTGTCTTGGCATAAATGCATTGATACTCAATTGTTTTGTTACTTTTCCTATTGTGCAGTAAAACTCCCAGTACTTTCCAGGAGAAGCCCAAATCAACCATGGTTTTATTACAATGGTTTCAGAAACAGAAAGCCCAAACTCTGTGGCTAGCATTGATTGAACAGCAAGTGTGTCCAGGGGGTAATCCTTGGCAACCCATTGCTTGATTGCATCAATGTGCATAGGCTGAAGGAGTTTTGGCTGCTGTGTAGCCTTGGTGGGTTTTTCAATTTGTCTGGTGTTGCCATATTTGGTGTTGAGGTTACCAATATATCTGGCCGTGACACCACATCAGGACACAATATCCCAAACTGCCATTCCCTTGTTCAAGAAGTTGAGGATAGCTTCACGCTCACTATATGTCAACTGATGCTGGCCCTTGGATGATACCGCAGCATCCTAGATACCAGGCTCAACACAGGGGATAGGGACCTTTGTGTAGAAGGTGGTATCACGCTTGTTTGCAGTGGCGCTGTCAATAGTTGAATAGATCACAGGCGCAGATGGCTCAACAGTGGCTGCCAATGGCTTGTAGGTGGTGTCAAAAACGCAGTGCAGGAAGTGGCAACTCTTGGATCAAGAGTGCGGGGCCAGGTGACAACTGGGTAAATGATGGAGGTGTAAGTAACCTCATTGTTCCCAGTGACCCTGGTATAGGAGACTTTTGTGGCAGGCTTTGAGAGTGGCTTCTGCCTGTGATTCAAGCTGGTTGCTCTGGCTTGAGATGCAGGAGGTGGTTGGATGGCGCTGACGCCTTGGGAGGCCTGTGTGTTGGCATAAATCCCCTTGATTTGTGTTCTGGGTCTGTTCTTGGACCCTCTGGGATGCCCTTGTGAACAGGCTACCCCGTGGGCTGGTGCAGGAGCTGGTTAGGAATGTGATTGTTGGTTCATAAAAATAAAATAAAAAATATATTTAAGATTAAATATGTATTTATTTGGATTTTTGGTTTAGTTGTGGGAAAGTTATTTTTGCTTTATTTAGCCTTGAATAGTAACAGAATTTCTATATCCGTGATTTGAAGTGTATAGTATTGTATACTTTCCGGGTTTGGATAATTTTAAAGTTTAACCACTTTTTATGTCTAAACATGGTTATTGAGATTGAATTTTTAGTTTGATTTTAGTTGTGGTGGAGCTTCTTGATTTGGGTTGGTGTTTCCTAGTGTGCTTACTGTACATTAAATTTGGATTCCAGTTCCTGCAATTATTATTTGAGTTTACTAGTGGCATTTGAAAGTGATTTGAAATTTGGTTCATGGATTTGAAAGTCCTGCAATTCCAAAAAACATAGTAAACTTAATGAAAATGGTTGATGGATTTGAACGCTTCAAATCTGATTCCAGTTAATTCATTTTGTCCATTGGAAATATGCAGTTTGACTTGAACTTTGCAAAGTGTCTATGGGTTCTGGCATTTTTAAAAATTCAAATAAAAATACAAAAAAATTCAATTTAATTAAAAAAGGGCTGTCCCACAAAAGTGATTCAAAATTTGCACCAAGGATTTGACAATCCTGCATTTTTATGTGTAGGTTCTGAATTTACAGTATGTGGTTTCAGGAATTGTTATAGTATACCTTCATGCTCACCTTAATAAAAAAGTTAATGTTTTCTTTTTATTTATTTAATATTTATTTTCTTACCTTCTTATATATTTTACCTGTTGCCCCCTTAATAGGGGCTGCTTCATGCATATTCTCACTTGCAGGTTGCTGGTCATCTTGTGTTGGCTTCTATTTTTTTAACTTTTTAATTGCTCAAACATCTCTGGATCTTTTTCTCACGCCTCTGCAATTATAAACCCCTGTGGCTTGAAATGCAGATCTGCAAGCACATCTTTCTGAAAGTTTAGGAGCCTGGCCGCGTGTTTGTCTGTTGAATTTGGTATTTTGCTTTTTAATGCCTTCACTGTAAGTTTGTTAAGTTTGTCACCTTCTAGCACACCTCCTTGAGCTTGTCCTTCACCTTTTGATTAACCTCCTTAATCTTGGACACCACGACATCTAATTTATTGATAAGGGCTTCTAATTCCACTATGTTTTTCTTGTGCTTATCCCAACCCCTTTTATACCAATAAAAAAATCCTAACAAAATAAAGATATGCTTTTGAATCTAATAAAGATTTAATAAAAATATCATTAAATATAAATATGAAATTTTTATTAGCTTTAAGTACATAATATTGGATTGATATTAATACTCCATATAGTGTTTGTATATATCAACCCACTCCAGGTATTCTAAGTGACATGCTTTGTCCCAGTACAGCATAATCCATTCTTATTTTAGTATACTAATTATGTGCTGGAACAGTATTTTATTAAAAAAGATAATAATAATCAGGGGTTATATGTAAAAAATGTATTTCAGAGCATATATATGTGGTGAAGTAGATTTCTTCTTATTGGATTATTTTAGCATATGTTTATATATTATAAATTCACTTGACCTAGCGCTATGAAAACATTAGATTTATAATATAAATAAATGGAATAATTAAATATTAAATCAGCTGAAATAAACTTGTGGCTTTATTAAAATCAATCATCACTGTAGTTAAATATAAAATATATATCATCACAATAAAAACCTACAAGATAAACCAATATATATTATATATTTAAATTATTTTGGGGGGAAGGTTTATTCAGAAAAATGTGGGATTGGAGGGGGAATTACTAGTTGGTAGACTGGGTTGTGGGGGAGAACTTGATTGGTGGGGTGGTTGGGTTCTGGTTGGCTGGGAGGGTTGGCTGGAGACTGGGGCAGTTGGAGGTCCTAGAGGAGGATTATTGCCTTGATTGACTGGGAGAATTTGATGGTATATGATATCATACTCATGATTGGGGATCATGTTGATTGAATTGTACTCCAGGGACTCACAATGGAGCTGCTGAGGACTCTTTGATGATTGGCTGCTGCTGTGGGCATTCATGGCCATCTTGGTAAACATGTCAGCAACCTTCTGAAAGGAGAAAAGCACATTGTGGTTGTGGGCTGCAATAACCACCTGGTTGAAAGTTATGGGGCTGTGATCACTGATTGTGTCCTCAATTCTGAAGAACAACATATCTCCTAGGTATATATTGGCATGGCCATCAGAGAAAATTGAAACTTTGTGGCTACCTGCTTGGATCTTCTTGGAGGCTACTTCAGCACACTCCATTTGATGACTCAGGAAAACACTAAATTTGGAATTGACTGAGCTCCAGGTGGCAAGTAGGTTGGAGAGGAATTTCCTGTACCAGTATTTATTGGTGTAACTGAATGTAGTTTGGTAAAATACAGTTCCTTTTGGGGAAGCTGCCAGGAAAGCACCAATGAATATGCTCTCTTTTACCCTTGGGATGTTCTTTTACCTCAAAGCCTTATAACTCTGGACTTTTAATAATCATTTATATTATGGTATAACTATGGCATCATCCAAAATACTGGACAGGTAGCAGGTAATTGTGGCAACAATAATTAGGTTTTGTGGCAAATAAGAGCCACCATCTAACTCATCCCCCAGTTGATTGGTCAGAACCAGAACACTAACAGCAAGCCCATGCATCCAGAGCTGTGCAGTGCGGCAGGTAATGGATATTTGTAAAGCATAAGTTTTCAAAAGACCTCAGCCATTTGGAGGTATGGGTCATGTTGCAGAAGGTCAAGCATTATGGGTGTTGAGTTGCGCTCTTCTATATTGAAATAAGAGATAACTCTGCAGGAAGTCTTTATGAAAAAATACTTGCAGTTCAAGATTAGTAGGAGTTAGCAACCTGGGCGTTGAAAAAAGGTAAAGCATATTAACTTTTTGCCTGGAAAAGAGATAATGTAAATATAAGTCTTCCTAAACGGTAGGAAGAGGGCACTTGAAGCTTAAAGGGAAAGTGCAAAAGCAGAATATAGATAAATTTAGATTTATTTAGAAAGGGAAATTCCCTTAAATAACAAGGAAATTGATTAATGTATCAATATTGGTGACACCAATGTGGCATACCACAGGTAGAGGTACAACCAACTCACTAATTTCTCTTGATCAAGTTATTGGGTAAACTGAACACCTCATAGAAAAAGCAAAAACTCTCAATTTTGCAACCATTAACAAATTCAAAATCATCTGTTTGTGCAATTATTAATAAACCAGAAGTCAATTTTACAACACTGGGATAGGCATCCTTGATCTGGGAGACAACCAGCTTCCTTGTCTTATTGGTTCAGTGTGATGATCCACATGTAAATGGTTTTGCAGGCAAGGGTTGATTTGGCTTCCAATAAAGATGTTATGCTGAAGATTGACAATGTGTTGATTGGTTTCAGGTAGAGGCCTAGTAGGGAATGATGGCTACTAGGGAAGGTAAGGTCTAGCTAGTAGGTGAAAAGACTACTAGGGGGGGATTTTGTCTCTTCCCAGCAGAGGATATTGGCTGCTGTGGGCTAGAGGTCTTCACCCAGTAGGGAACTGTGGCTGCTTGGGGGTGAAGAATGAGATAGCTCAGCAGGGAACTTTAGCTTCTTGGGGTGGGGAGTGATCCGGCCTGATGGGTAGTGTTTGCTACTCAGGCTGGAAGATTATTAGACCCTGGTGGGTAACACAGGATGCCAGGGTAGAAGAGTGTGCAAGCATGGTAGGCCACTTGGCTACCAAGGCTGTAAGCTGGTGCAGTAAACCATCTTGAAAGATGCCATCTCAAAAAAAATTCAAGATGGCGTTGGGATTTACATCAGCAAAATTTTAAAAAAAACTTAATAAAAATTATTAAATAGTTATTTTTTACATATTGGTTTCTAATACAGCATCTCAAAAATCTACATCATAAAAACACTATCTCAAATCAAAATAAAAAGAGTGTTATCCAAATAAGATTTTTTGAGTATAAAAACACTTAATAAATACTCTAAAACATGCCATCAAAAAAATGCATCAAAAAACACTATCTCAAATCAAAATGAAAAGTCTGTTATCAAAATAAGGTTACCAAAACTAAATGAATTCAACTGCAAAACTACCCAGCTTTAGGCAACTTTGCGCTGCCTCAAACAAGTAAAAGGCGCCGTGGCACCAACTTGGGAAAGTCTTGGGTGCCGCCTTGCAAACATCTTTTATGCCAGGAGCGTGCTTGTTTTTTATATTTAGTGCCGCGGAGGCACAAGATTTAAATCCCCAGAATACAAACTCTGCTAATTGATAATATTTCTATAAGCACTAAATTTAGAAGATAACTACAATAAATAAAAACTTAATATAATAAAAAATAAGAATTAAAAAATAATAGAAACAATAAAAAGAGGATAAGAAAAAGCAAGTTTATTGCAAGAAAAGGAAAAGGCAGGCTCATTGGGATTAATCCCCTGTGTTGGGGGCACCTCTACACTGATGAGCAGAAGACGTAGCAGGAGGAGAGGCCTGACAGTTGGCGGGGTGGGGATGCTTGGCAGGGCGCTGAATAGTGATCACTGGGAGCTCATGGGTGGGGATTGTATAGCAGTTGTTGTCCAGGCGCTGGTGCACGTGAGCCAGGATCACCAGCATTTGGGCCCAGGCCAACTGGGAGTTGTGCAACATAGAAGACCAGTTGCACAAGAGAAGTTGGATCTGACTAACTGGCACCAAACAGCCCAAACCATCACAAGTGGAGAAAACAGTACCTATGGTGAAGCAGTCCATCAACACATCTTCCATGTAGAAATATGATAGGTGTAGGGGAACACAGAGCTGGTAATACAGGGAGCAGTAATGCTCCAAGCAACAACCAGCATATCCAGGCTGGCAACTCTCAGGAGGATACCACATGAAGTGGCAAGTTGCGGCAGCCAAAGGAAGGTAAAGGGAAGCATTGCCAGTGGTAACAGCTTGGAGATACACCTTGAATGTGGCAGAGAAGCAACAGTTGGTATTGGCTTGGACAGGCAAGTCCAAGGTTTGATGGAAGGAGGGGTCAGCGGCAAGCTCAAGAGCCCAAACACGAGCTACCTTGTCAATATACTCATTTGGGATGCCAATGGTATGAGCATATTGGGAGGAAATCTCACTGGGGGCTAAGGTAGCTGACTGCAGCCCTAGACACACCTGAGCAGCCAAACAGGAGGCATTATATTGGCTGTGGTATAACCCCCCTGCCCAAATTGGGTTCATTGCATCCTCATTAGAATGTAGTGCTTGTACAAAACTGTACATTGTCTCCTCATGGTTGCAGATCCCAAACTTGCTAATAAGGTTGGGGTAGTCCACCACCACATTGTCAGAGTTGCGGCAGGTGCAGAGCATGGCAGATGGAGTAGGAGGAGGTGCACCAGTAGAGGGAAGGTATTGAGGAAAGGGGTGCTGAGCACCAGAAGGATTGCCACTAGGAGGCACACTGCTGATAGGAAGAGGCTCCTCAAACATGGAGTCCTTATCAGGGAAATCCCCAGCACTGGAGCTTGGTGCAGTACTGCGCTCAGAGTCAGCCACAGTAGTTGTGCAGTCCTGTTTGAAAAACTGAGAGTCACTGGCCCAAAGTCAATTCAAGAAACCAATGCAAACTGAGTGCGGCATTTTTTTTGAAAAGTGCGCTGCTCTGCTTTATCCATTGAAGCCATCATTTTGTTGTAGGCTTGGCACATATTGTTGTTGCTGTTGCTGCTGGAGTTGGGATTCATCTGATGAAGAAAGAAAGTAGTTTTTGGTCAAGTGGGGGGGATATGTTAGAAATTTTGACCAAGCAATGATACCAATTATGAAGGAGCCCACAGATTAGGATTACAGCAGCCAACTCCATAAATTAGCAGTATAAAATCAATGATGCCAATCATGACAGAGCTCACGGAATAGAATTACTTCAACCTCATATTCATAAATTTATAATATAAAATTTATATATATTCAATTGGCAGTAGATTTTGGATCATTACTGTAGAATACCCAATGACATGCGTTGCTGCGCCATCTCTACCATACATAAAGCACCACCCAATAAAAACTCCAGGCGCCGCCTTGCAAATATTTTGGATGCTAAAGCGCTGCTTTACTTTTACATCAAGCGCTGCCACAGCGCCATTTTCAAACCCCCAAAATGGTAATATAATTATTAATCATATTTCTAAGCACTAGTCTCAATAAGATAATCAAAAAAAGATATTTTGGATCAGTAGTAGATTTATAATTGTAATGACAAAATCCAACCCACTGAAAAGCAGCACCACAGCAACTAAAATATTTGTAAGGCAGCACCTTAGCTTTTACTAAAACGGCGCAGTGATGCTATATTTGATTTTATTTGTCTATAAAATCATACTTTTATGTGATAAATCCAAGCCTTTCCCTTTTTAATTGGGAATGAAGCATGGTATTAATTTAAGACTCCATATAATAAATCAACCTAAATTAGAGCCACTTTTATAGTACTACCTCTATAATACAGCCATTTAAAAAACCATTTTTAATATTCTAGCCTTATTCCTTATCATAGTATGGACTTTGCTATTTGGGTTTCAACAACACAATGTGTTACTAGTGATTTTATTTAGTAATGAGGATATTTCTGTTGTGCAAAATGCATCCATTACAAAATCTACTAAGCTTCTAAGTGTCCAATAGGAGTGGCACCCACCAATGTGGCACTAAGAATTAACCTGTTTTAACATATGGTGTCAGAACACTATAAAGAGCCTGCCATCACAAATAGACTGTTTTCACTTTTAAAAAGTACAATTCAGCGCCAAATCTCACTTAACTAAAAAATGTAAGAAACCATCTGAACTTTGCATATATATATTTTTTGATCTCCTCTAAACAACTGGGTGCTTTTTAACCCCAGTTATAAAAGCTAGCTTTAAAAATATTCAAGTTTTACTCTTTGGCCTGGTTGAGGTAGCTTCACTGTAGATTTCTTAATTTAATATAAAAAATGGTTAAAATCACTATATTTTTGAGCTACAGCATCTCAATTACGTCATCTTGAAAACATCATTTCACTTGCAAGTTTTCAGGCAAAAATCACAGTTTTGCATACTTGCACTACTAATAAATTTTTAATTTTACATAATACAAAACATAATAATTTTGATGGTATATACTTCAAGAGTTTTTCTACACTTCCATGTAAAAATATTGACTACTTTTATATTTAACATATTCTCATTTTTCTCTTTAAAAATTGGCCCCAAATTTGAACTTTTCTGATGCAAATTCACTCTTAGATACCTCCCAAGCCTACCACCAAGCTACCCTCAAGGCTCCCAAGAGCACAGCCACTCTTTCTTAGGCAAGAAAGACCAAGGCTATCCTCTCTAAGTAGCCTCCTTAAGAAAAAACGCCTGCCAAGACCCTCACACCTTCCCCTGAGCCTGAGGCTGATAGCCCCACCCCTCTCCACTCTCCCTTTGTCTACTCCCCCTCTGATCCCCAGGAGAAGCACGTTCACTTCAATGATGAAGATGAGAATGAAAGAGTCTCTGGAAACAACTCTGGTGATCATAGTTCCGCAGCCTCAGAGGAGGAGCCCATCCTAGAGTGGGACTTACATGAAGTTGCCAATATCTGCAACGTCAATGGGCAATTTAAGATTCTGGCTGTTTTCCCTGACTATTTTACCATTATGAACAAGAAGGGGGTGCTGACTTTGTCAAGGACAGCTTCCTTTTCAAATGCAATGATCAGAAAAAAAATATGGCGTACCATCACTACAGGTGTGATAGTCCAGGTTGCCCCACACAATCAACTACAATTGGTTTTACCCAAGTCAAGGAGCTCACCATTGAGCAAGACTGTTTGGGATCTGATATTATCCTCTACTATCTTATGTGCTGGTACCTTTGCCAAGCCATTCCTTTCAACAAGGACTTGACTTCAACTGAGCTGGTAACACATGCTCTCCTTTACCTGAATGAGGATCAGAGAGAGGAGGTTAAAGAAAAGACCATACTACAACAGTATGCGACTGATCAACAGTCAATTGATGCCAATATTGGCGTCAGCGCTAGGAGCATAAATGAGCTTGTATTTTTGGAAGTCCAGAAGACTACCATGCTTAGCAAGCCCTTTCTGCTATAAGACAATGAGCAAGGTTCACCAAACCGTATTTTGTGCTTTTCAACACTAGAGGATCTTGTATGCCTTCTAAAGTGTGATACCTGGTTTGTCAATGGGACTTTTACCTCTTGTTCAAAGCTATTTTATCAGCTTTGGGACATCCATGGTCAGGTCAATGAACACACAATCCTCTTTGTCTTCTTCTTTCTCCTTAATAAAAGGGAAGATACTTATATTCACGCCTTAAATATAATCAAGCAAAAACTGGATGCCATCTTGCTCACACTTGAAGAAGAGCCAACTGAGAAAAGGGGCCAAAAGAAGAAGAAGGTCAGCCCAGAGGCCACCCAGGAGCAACAGGCCACAACCAAAAAGGTGCTAGAGTCCCTTCCCTACCATACCATGTTAATGGTTGACTTCAAGACTGCATAGACCAACACCTTTATCAAGGTATTTAGGAGCAGGTGTTACAAAAGTAACAGCTTCAAAGCCCCAGGCGGGAATTGAACCTGCTCCTAGTCACCAGGCGGGGCTAGCAGGCGGGGGAGATTTGCCTGCACCTGGATTTTTGCTTTTTGAAGCAAATCCAGGTTCAGGAACTATTCCTGCCCTGGTGGCAGCTGAGGGGCCCACTTTGGGCCCCAAAAGCTATGCCCAAGCCTTGGTGGGTTTGGCTGGGCCTGGGCAGGCTATTTTTAGCTGCCCAGTAAACCCAGATCAAGCCCACCCTCCATTAAGTAATTTGGGGTCCCCAATTGGGGACCCCTTTTTTAATCAAGTTATTTGGGCTCAAGAGAGCCTGTCAAGCCAGTCCAAAAATGGTGATATAATTGGGAAAACCCCCAAAACCCCAGAAGCAAACCTGCCAAAATCAATGACCAGCCAAGCCAAGATGGACCATCAAAAAGCCAAACAACTTTTCATGAAAACCCCAAAAATAACCATGAAGCAGCCAACCAAACATCAGAGCCTAAACTTCCAAGCCTTGCCACACAGATAGCATCAGAAGAATACCCAGAGACACCTGCATGTGAGTAAGTATATAAATTAGAAGCACTTGAAAAAGTTCTGTATTGTCATCCTTACCAAATAAAGCTGTTATGAACCTTTGGTTCACCAATTTGTTTCCATACCTATTTTTGATACTCTTCCATCTGCATACACCCAAGCGTCAGCACCCCCTACTGGGATAGATAGTCAGACTCCAGTTGATAAAACCAAAGCCTTTGACTACTACCGCCCACCCAACGCTCCATTTGGCCCTGTGCATTTCACTGAGTATCCCGCCAATCCTGACCACAAACCCTGGACATTGGAAGACTTACAGTGGTACACCCGCCCAAATGCTCCCAAGGAACCCTACCAAATTTTCCAAGATGGCTAAGCAATCACCATCTACCCTTTGATCTTCAACAGGAAGTACAACAATCCTGCTGCCTACCTGGTCCCCATGGAACCGCCCCCAACACCCAAACCAACCATCTCAACCCCCCCCATTTCTGATGCCTCTGGCCAGAGTAGTCAATTCCTGGGAATGCTTTACCTTGCGCTCACGGGATTGATTGACTCTGCCTTGTTAGCGGCTGGACCTTGGGCTGTGGCTGGGAAGGCCCTTTCCTACCTGGTAAAGTTAGGTCCCATCATCTGGTGGGCCATACCAGTACCTGCTTTGACTCCTCCCTCACCTGCTGGAGCCCCACAGTACTCCTGGTATCCTGACAGCAGGCCCCAAGGCTGCTTCTTTCACTACTGCCAGGTTCTGCGCAAGAACCTGATGTAAAACCCAGCCATCAATAAGCTGGTTTTCAAAGATGACACAAAGGAGGCCTGAAAGATCTTCAATTGCTTTGCTGCTCTGGCCATGGTCAGAAAGAAAGAGGTTAACTTTTTTTACAACAAGCTTTTCAACAACAATTATATTTTTGAGAACCAAGAAGCATTTGCTTCTTTCATCCAGTACTTTGAGCACCAGTGGGTGGGTGTATTCCAGGGACATTGCCGCATCTGCAAGGGCAGCAACTCAATTAATTGGAACTGCTATAAGCAGGTCAAAGAAGGCATAGCTAAGACCACCTCATCACTTGAAGGTTGGCATAAACAAATTTACTGCCTGGTTAAGGTAAAAAAAGCCCATGTTCAATGTAATTGTCAACAAGCTGAAGATTCAGCATTCTCATAGAGATCAGCTATACTCACAGGCTGTCAAAGGCAAAGCTGTTGTATCTAAGCATGCTGGCCATCAGGTCAAGTTTGCAAGTGTTACCAAGGAGGTTTTGGCCCATTACACCAGAGAAGGCCACCTTACCCATCTCAAAGGCATTGTCATGGCCCTTTGATTTAATGTATAATCAATTTTTTAACAATAAATTTTTTCTTTCAAATATTTGATTTTAACTTTATTTTTAGTATATAAATGTTTAACATAGAGTTAAAATTTAATACAAAAAATATCACCATTTTAGGATGTGTCAACTTTGGAGCTTTGCGCACTATAGTTATTATTAGCTGATCACACATTTTTATTGCATATTTTAAGCATTGGATAATTTAAGTCTATCTGTATGCTTTATTTGAAAGTTTTAATATGTATATATACATGCTTAATATAGAGTTAAAATTTAATACAAAAATATCACCATTTTAGGATGTGTCAACTTTGGAGCTTTGTACACCATAGTTAGTATTAGCTGACCCCACATTTTTATTGCAGATTTAAAAACCTTGAATGATTTTGAGTCTATTCATATTTTATTTTTTATAGTTTTCAAAATTATTTTGGGCTTTTATCAATATTTTAAGTTATCTGGCGCGGTTTAGCCAGAAATCCAGGATAGGGTTTGAGATGGCGTCTTTCTAGATGGTGTGAGATGGTGTATCCCACCAATGGCGCCAAGTACCACCATTGTTGTTGAAGCTATTTGACAGAGAAATTAAGCTGAGAAGCCCCATAGAAAATGACAAGCCACTCCCAAGGGGGAGGAAGGGGCTATGTGACTGTACTACAGTCACATTGGGCTGTGGTTTCACAAAGAGGTTGAATTTTGATGAATTTCATAGGTTAAAATTCAAAACAATAGTATTGGCCTTGGAGAGACTTTACAGAGTAGTAATGGATTACCCAGGAATCAATTAGGCTGTACTGATTGAGGGCCAAAATGAATATCTGAACAATTCAGATTATGAGACTAGGTGTCTCAAACCAATTGATTACTGGGAAAGTTAATTAATTGATACCCTTGAATATGATTAATGAGGATTTAATCATAGGGCCAAAATGGACTTGACAGTGTCAAGTAAAAACTTATTGTCTTCAAATGAATTAATTAACTGGGAAGGTTAATTAATATATGCTGGGAATATAATTAATGAGGATTTAATTATATTTTTTAATTGCCTTGACTGCGTCAAGAAGTCTGGTTAAGGTTAGTCAAAAGTAAACCCCTGAGGTTTGGGTTAAAAGCACCTTTTTGGCAAATTAATTAGGTTAGAAGCGCTGCTGCGCTGCCTAATTGATTTGTAAAGCACCAAGGCGCCACCCTGTGAATGTTTCAGGCGCCGCCTGGGAAAGTTCCTGGGCGCTGCAGTGGCACCTGGTTTGAGTTTCAAAGCGTTTTAATGTGTTTTTAATGCAAAAACCATTTAATACAAAAAACCAGCTAAATGAAGACAATGTTGTCTATGCATTCAGGATTGATCAGCTGGTTCCCAGTTGGAAAAAGGATAGCTTGGATCAGGAATATGTATATTCCACAGGGTTTTGGCGCCAGAAGCCCAGAATGCTTCAATCTGGAACAATACATTTCCACGGACAGAATCAGGTGATTCTGGAATGTATTATGTCACATTCTTATAGGTTAAGAGTGTGAAGATCTTTTTGGTAAAGATCTGGACTGGCTGACGGGGTTATTTCATAAACCATGTGATAGGAATCCAAATTTGATTCTGGAACTGGAGGGGTTTTCAGCTGAATGTACCCCAATTGGTATATAAAGAAAACATGATAATAATTAATAAAAAATGATACTTATGTGTGACAATGGTTGCTTTCACCTCAATCTTTTTATGCTTTGTTTTTTTGGCTTTTAACTGAAATAAAACTACCATGGAATGAAAGATATGGTCTGCAGCTAAGACTATGGGAAGCAAAAAATGTGGAAGAGATCACTAGATGGCAACAAGTTTAATGCCAAGATTGCTTGCCCGGAATCCAAGCTCATTGAAGCTTACATAAAGTATTTCCCCATCAAACTGTAAAAGAGTCAGACTGGGATAATGAAGAAGCAAGTATGAATTTCCTGGATCTGTCACAGAAGGACTGGCCAGACTGGAGATTGAAGCTAAAAGGCTGATTTTGGTGTCTTAGAAGAGGAAATGTTAAGAAAAGAAGCAGTTAAATAAGGATTTTATGCTGCCAAAATTATAGTATAGGAAAAGAATTAATTATCCTATTATATTACAAGAGAAAAAAAGGAGAGAGAAGAATAAATTAATTGTTTAAAATTTAAATTTATTAGAGAGCTGATTGAGTTGAAAGGAGCCAGAAAGAGGCCGGAAACAGGACAGAGAAACTGTAAAGGTGAAAGAGCAAATTTTGCCAAGAACAACTAGGAGAGGCAAAAGGACAAGCAGCAGGCAAGTTTGAAGTCGCAAAACATTGAAGAAAACACAGAGAAATACAGAAAATTGTTGTAAAATTGAGGGTTTGAAATTTGCTTAAGTAAAACATATGTGGATGCGCTCAAGATTTGCGGGGTAAACATGACAGGAATCACAGCAAAACTGTTCAAAATGCAGAGCAGTTGTTTACCCAGAGCAAGACAGCCTTGGGTTTAAACCATAGTAAAGAGCAATCCATTTGGGTAAACTGTTTGGCAAAACATTTGAATTGAGGCGTATGGTTGGATGTGAGCTGTAGTCTATTTGATCAGTGTTTTAAGGGCTTAAACTTGAGAGTTAAAGCCTGAAAAATGAGGAGCAGAAGAAGAAAATTCAGGGCTTTCATTGGATTAAGTAAGTTTTGAAGTTAAATATATAGTAGAGAGATAAAAACTGGATAGTTTAAGCTTTTGAAAACAAGAGATCTAAGCAAGATTTTGGTCTGAAACAAGGAGCTATAAAAATGGGAGATATCTGAGACTCTTCAGGGACTGGATCAAGTGGATTAAAAAGGCCACAAGAACTACAGAAGGAGCTGGAGACCAATCTAAAGTTAAAGAGCCTGGGCTGAAACAGACCGCAAGAGCCCAAAATAAAGGTGCAGGAGCCTAAGACTAAGTGCAAGGAGTCTAAGAGATTGTTGGAGGACTCTACAAGTGGTGGCAAAACTCTATTATTTCCTCTATACAGGCATTATATAAGAAGGTTCTAAGGGGATCTTCCTTCTGACTGTGAATAAAAAGCCTATTACAACCCCTGCCCAAATTTTCTGTGATAACAATACAAGCCCTATGTGTGAGCTACCCCATATCTTTTACCCTAGCCAAGGGGAGGAAGATATCTATTGTCAAGGTTGTAGAATATTTGCCTCTAGTAAGTCTGCCCAGGAGGAGTGGGAAAAAGTGACTAGGAATCTTGAGATGACAGATAGGGGAAAGGAGTTTATAGGAAATGAATTTACCAGGTTGTTACAGGATTGGTACAGGCCCACAGAGGGGCTAGCACCTGCTGAAGTACAGGTGTATGATGGGGATGCCCACCTAGTAATTGGGAAGGTGCTGGAAGAGTTTGCACTTATGCAGGCCAAGTACAAGCTTCTGACCAATCACTCACCACTGTAGAGGAATGACAACTCCTCCAAGCTGGTACCTGGCTATGACCCAGGACACACTTTGGGGACTGGTGACTGGGAACCCCACAGTCAGCTTTGCATCCCCTCTCTTCAATAGGGCTTGGAATTTACGTCTTACCACTGTCCTGGTGAATTGTAGGTGGATGGCAATTTCAGTAAATATCATGCCACTCTTTTTGAGGCTCATTATCTCTTCAATGATCTCATTGGTTACTAGTTGTTGTTTTTGGGGGCCACTGGGCATAATGGGATTCTTATTAGCCAGGGCTTGCTCTGATTGACCCAAATTGTCAAGCAATGGTTGAATTGAGTTGGATGGGGGCACAGTTGCCAAGTCTTCAAAGTGTGACATAGGATCAGGTTGGGCCTGGTCTTGGGGGTCACCATACTGGCTGTCATAAAAGCTTCTCATGGATGGGCCTGATGACACATACAACTCACCCTCCTCACAACTTGCAATGAATTGGTTATACACAGGAAACACAGTGGTTGCTCTCCCTTTATCAGCAGCCTGAGATTAAAGTTGCTCCTGGCACTGCACCTCAACAATATCAAAGTTATTGTCACTTGTGAAACTCATTGTAAACAAAAAAACAATAAAAATTTATTTAAAACAGAAAAGCAAAGTATTTCCAGAGTATTGACTTTATTTAAGTATGTGGTCCTAGCTGAGATGATCTCTCAGACATAAATAGCCAAATTTAGAGGCAAATGCATTGAAAATAATGCTGGAGCTCCCAGAATATATTTTGGTGGACTCCCTTGTTGCAACTAAACCAATAATAGCTCAGTATTTGATTGAAGAAAACAACAGTCAAATAGAAAGGAAAATGGTAAGGATAATAAGATAAGGTTTATTAATTGGTATTGTGACTAATATACTATATGGGGAGAGACACAAGGCCACCAGGGGGTGGCACAGTGGCAGGTTCTATGTAGGGTTGAAGCCAAGAAATAATTTGTGCAGGGATCATCAATGTAGAATTGGCAGCTCTTTTAATTAGGAGATAGTGCCCACAGTTCAACATTGCCATCATATTGATCCATGCTGTTAGATATGTCATGAGGCAACTCATTAAGTACCCCTGTGTATTATGAGATACATTGGCAGGCAAGAGAGTAATATTGGTTACAACACCTCCCTTGCCCCCTGTTTGTTGTCAGGCACCAGGATCAGAGTTTGCTGGAGATCTGGGAAGGTCTGCACAAACAGCCTTTGCGTGGGGATGGCGTGGCAGGGGCGCAAGCAATCATGGTGGAGTTTCTTGGTGTTTCCTTGGACATCTTCAAGTTGATAGGCGTGGTTTTCATAAACTGCAGCTATCTTGAAGAACCCCAGGTGGTTGGGCTCTAATTTGGCTGAATTGGGGGTGAAGGCATAGACAGGGTCACCTACAGAGTATATGACCTCCAGGTGTCTCTTCCCCCCTCAATGTGCTTGTGTTTAATGTCTCAGGCTTTGGCACGCCACAGGATCAGGGAGGGGGTAGGTAACAAGGGGGTTTCCTGGAAGCTGTGTATCATAATTTTCCTTGTTCCACTCCTGTCAAGCTGTCAGGTGTTCCATAGGCCAAGGCGCTGGGGCTGAAACTGGTGTCCCGGTTGATTCTTTCTTGCAAGATAAGCAGCACAGTGGGCAGGTGTTCAGGCCACGCAGTGTTAGGATGTTCCGGTGAGAGTTTGGCAATCAGTTGTATCAGTGAGCTATTCAGGTGTTCTATGCGCTCTTTGGCTTGAGGATGGTAGGGAGTTGTGATCACTTGTTGGAGGGCGTTCTTGGCGCAATATGCTTTAATAATGTTACCTACAAGTTCAGGTACACATTGGTGATGAGACGCCTGGGTTGCCCAAAGCAGGCCACAATTTTTTTATCAATTGAAGCAAGTGTTTGTGGTGGTGGTGTGATTAGTGGTTGCCCACACTACTGGCCAACAGGTGAAATATTGAATGGTTGTAATGATGTACTTCTTTCCTAGTCTGTCTTTGGGGAGGGTCCAACAATGTTGAGAGCCCACTGCTTGAAGTGTTCCATGGCTTTGATAGGAAGAACAGACTTGGGAGGTGCAGGTTTAGACATGTTCTTTTTGCACAACACACATGTTTCAAGGAGGTCTAAGATGTGTAGGCGCATACAGGGCCACCAAGCCTTAAGCTTCATAATTTTGAAGAGGTTACATCCTCTGATGTGACCCAAGGTGCAGTGGTAGTGCAGTATAGTATCTCCTTGCTGGGTGGTGGGATTATACGACATCTTCTCACCTGTCTCTGCTTGGCAACAGACGTTGCCAGCATCAGTGGTGAACTGATATTTGTTGTCCTTTATTTTGGAGATATTCATAGAATTGAGGCCTTTGTAACTAGTGGCTTCAGGACGTAGATAGAGCATGAGTCAGTCTGGATCTAAGCCATTCTCTCCTGTGATGGACACTATGTACAGTCTGGAGAGGGTGTCAGCTGTGACAAGTTCCTTCCCAGGCTTGTATTTGATGCGCAACTGATAGGGGGACAGGCGCTCATCCCAGACTTCTTGATTTTGTGTTAAGTGTGACTGAGTATTGAAGTACTGAAGCAACTTGTGATCTGTCAGGACGTGGGGTGGGAAGGTGGCACCCTCCAGGTAACAGTGCCATTTCTTGACACAGTGCAAATGCCGCTAACTCCTTGTCATTTATGGGATAGCATTGCTCTGAGTTGGTGAGTTTCATGGATTTTTAAGCCATGTGAAGGAAGAAACCTTCATTGGTTTCTACTATTAATATGCCCCCTATGGCCCTGTCATAGGCATCAGTCGCAAGTTTGTACTGGAAATTACAATTGAGAAACTATAGTATGTGTGGTTGTAAGTCTTTGCTTCAACGTCTCAAAGGTCTGGTCTATTGGGGGTGTTCAGTGGAAGCGCTTTTTGGTGTTTAGAAGCTTGGTGATAGGTGTAGTTAATTTTCCATAGTTTGGGATAAACTTTTGCACATAGGCAACCATGCCCAAGAACTTGTGCACCTGGCCCACATTGGTGGGGGGTGGCATGTTCATGATTGCTTTTATCTTAGCAGGGTTGGGCTTTATCCCTTGGGCAGAGATATTGTTCCCCAGGAATAGAAGCTCCAACCAGAGAAATTCAAATTTGGAAGGCTTGGCCTTTAGCTGATGTTTACAAAGGGTGTTGAGTACTGTTGTGTTCTGAGGCGCGGCACAGACACACAATGGGGAATCCTAACCTTAGTATTATTCATACTAAATCTCAGTTAGATGGCAGGGAAGACTGTGTGATTAACTTGTGGCCCTGGATAAATAATCTCTACTAGTTGTGGCTAGAGAGAGGCGCCAAAGTACATGGAGACACAAAGACAAAAATGTGAATAGAACTTTATTTTTATTGGTGAAAATGAAATGTAATATATTATGTGTAGCTTTACCACAAAACATTAAATGGACAGTAGGATCACTTGCAATCAGTATTAGTGGGGCAAGCAAGCTACAAAGAATCAGGAAACCAAACAATTGTATTTCCCAGTTTGAATATAGACTCATTTTGAGGGGCAAACATAAAAGAGAGAGATTTGTCCTCAAAATAACTCATCAAAGGCAAAATCAAAACATATTGAATGGCAGTATTCACAAAATTGCCCCCCTCTAGATTGGCCTTAGGGGGTATTACTTGCGGATGAACTTGGCATGCACTCAGGCAAACTGACAACCACTAGATAGGAGTCTCACAGTGTATTCTGACCCTTGTTTGTAGGTCACTTCTAGAGGCCCAATCCACAATGTATCTAGCTTGTGAGCATGTCCTCCTAATCTATGCTGATAATAGAGAACATGATCCCCAATGTTGAGCTCAGGCAAAGGGGAACAGCCAGCATTGTCAGGAGAGAGCTTGAGCATCTTGGTCTTATATGCAGAAGTATATGCTATGGTCTTTATGTCAATTATGCGGTTGACTAGATCTTTGATATGGTCATCAAGGTTCATAGCCTTATAAGAGGAGAGTAGGGGGCCCAAGAGCAACAGAGTGGTGGCCTCACTCCCATACAGCATAGCAAAGGGGGAGTACCTGGTGACACAATGTTTGCTAAGGCAATACACAAAGAGAGCAGCAGGTAAGTATAGATCTCAGTTTGCAGCGTCAGAGTAAGTGAGTTTCCTCATGATAGAAACCAGAGTCAAATTTGCACGTTCAACTTCCCTGTTGGTAGAAGGGTTATAGGGGGCAAAGAAAGACTGGTGAGATCCCAAGGCCTTGAAAAAAGATGTCACCAACTTGGCATTGAAGTTAGTCCCATTTTCAGACAACAACACTTGAGGACAGCAATGCAGTAGAATACATCTTGCAACAGAAAGGCGGCAGTTGTCTTGGCAGTGATGTCCTTAGTAGGGCAAGCTTCTACCCATTTGCTGAAGTGATCAACAGCAATCTAGATGAAGCAGCAGCCAGAGCAGGAGCAAGGGAGAGGCCCTACAGCGTCAATGCTGACACTATGAAAGGAGTGTTGAGGGGGGACTAGCTTGAACTTGTGTGAGGCAGCTTATGGTTGCTAGAGCTGGCAATAATGGCAACTAGCAATGACATCTGGAATCAGCAGGAAAAGTTTCTCCCATAAATAGTTTTTCTGGAGCCAGTCATATGTCTTGGCAATGCCTCCATGTCCTGTATCCTTATGAGCTTAGAGCATCAACAAAATGCAAATACTAGGCCATACATAAGGGATGTATTGGTCTTGTACTTTCTTGAAGAGCTGATTGTTGCAAATGAGCATATCCTCAGATAGTTTTTCTAGGGCAATTTGAACTTCTTCCTTCTTGCTTCCCTAAGAGGAAGGATATCCAATTAGTTCATACAGTTGATCAGTCTCAGCAGGGTGTAGAGAAAAGATGGGCATTCTGGATAATCTATCAGCGCTCTGATGTTAAATCCTGGGAAGGTTTAGTATTATGAAGTCATAACCTTGCAGGCAGAGAGCCCATCTAGCTAGTTGACCTTCAGGCTCCTTAAGCTGTTGTAACCACTTAAGCAAAGCGTGGTCAGTGAATACAGTGAAATGGGTGCCATACACATAATGGCATAACTGTTTGACGGCATGCAACACAGCAAGGAACTCTTTCTCTGTGACGCTGTAATTCTTTTCATGCTTGTTGAGGACATGAGAAGTATAAGCTACAGGGTGATTCACACCCTCATCATCTAGTTGAGCCAGGATAGCTACAATGGCTAGGTTGCTAGCATCAATGTAAAGGATGAATATTATTGTAGTCAGGATATACTAGGATGAGAGCCTCTTTGAGGTTTTGTTTAAGGGTCTCAAAGGCTTGTTACTGACTAGCGGTCCATTCAAAAGGGACATTACATAGCAGTTGGACCAAAGGTTTGCTAGTGTTGGCAAAGTTGGGGATGTACTGTCTGTAGTAACCCATCATGCTAAGAAAGACTTGTATCTCTTGCAGATTGGTGGGTGGAAGCATTTTATCAATGGCCTCAACTTTCTTGGTCTATGGGCAAATCCCTGTCTGGGGTACCTATGGCAAAATAATTCAAGGCATTCCTTGAAGATAGCACACTAAGATAGTTTCAGTTTAAGGACCGCCTCTCAAATTTTTACAAACGCTTCTTTGAGGAGAGCCAGGTGATCTGTAAAGATAGCACTAAAGACCGTTATATCATCTAGGTACACTAAGACACATGAAAGCTTCAGGTCACAAGAGTGAAATTTATGGCTCATTGAAAGGTAGCCGGGGCATTGCAGAGTCCTTGCGGCATATGTGTAGACTCAAACAGTCCTTCATAGAAGATAAGTGTGGGCTTTTGTCTATCTTTGGGAGAGAGGTCAACTTTCTAGTACCCAGATGCTAGATCCATGGCAGAAAAAAAACTTAGAGCCTCTGAGGCGGCAGAGAGCATTTTCAATACACGGCAATAGGTAGGAATCCTTTTTGATTAAGGAGTTCAACCAGTGGTAGTCCATCACAATGAGATGACCCCCATCTTTTTTCTTCAGGATGAGCAAGGGGGGTGGCACATGGACTTTGGAAAGGAGCCAGTAGCCCAGCGTCTAAAAGTTATTTGAGTTCTTTAGACACCTGAGCATCCTCCACACAACTGCGGCAATATGGTTTAGCGCGGAAGAGGGGAGTATCACCAGTATCAATCTGGTGAATAAAGCCTTTGGCTAGGACATAATCAGTGCTATCTTTAGCAAAGATGTCTGAAAACTGATCCAGTAGGTCAAGCACCTCTTTCTGTTGGACTGGGGATAGTTGCAGGAAATCTTGCACCTTAAACAAGGACAGGACTTGGGGCTCATCTTCAGGTAAGTTAAATTCTTGGAACATGCCAAAGGCATGTAGTAATAGGAAATTGAAAGCGTTCAACAACTTGCCATAGCCAACAACCTGCCCTCTAGACACATGTATGGGGAAAGCGGTTAAGTTGGCAACCAGCAATTGAACACGGTCTTTATGAGAGACATCCAAGATTCCCAGGCAGAGTTAGGTTTGTTGTGGCCTAGCAAGGGAGGAGAGTACAGCTCCAGGAGCATGCACTCAGGTAATTCATATGATATCTGAGAGTCTAGGATAGCTTGAGATCCAGGGAAAACAGTCACAGAGGAAGTGCCAAGAAGAGGAATCCCCTCAGACGCAGGGCAAGCCATAGGAGGGCACTTCATTTTGGATGAGTGGGTATGGTATTTTAGAGTGAAGACACCAGTGGGGTATTCCAAGGCACATGTCTTGAGGCACTTTCCGGGAACTTTGACAGGCTCTTCAAAGATCAAAGGGACTTCATACCCTAAGATAGAGAGATATCCATCCTTTAAGTTAATGATTCCATTGTATTACCTAAGGAATTGAGTACCAACTAGGAGATTGTAACTCTCATTTTCCAAGACTACAGCCAGCACAGCTAAGAGTAGCTTGCCAAACTGCATGGGAAGAGCAGAATAGGCCTCTATAGTGCGAGTCATGGATATTCCAGCTATACCATACAACTGGTGATAGTTAAGGTTAGGGAAAGTTTGAGCTTCTTAACAAGTTTTGAGGAGACAACATTAACAGGAGATCCAGTGTCCAAGACAGCCTTGATTTTCACCTTTTGGATGGATATTTCCACACAAGTGGTAGTACAACCAAAGGGAGGGAGGGAAGACGGCCAGGATGTCCTGGGCTTCTGCTATCTGTTTGTCCCGCTTTTTGATCATGCATCTCAAGCCTGGAAACTCTTTATAGACAGTCTGGAGAGAAAGCAAGACTGAAACATTCTTGAATACAGTGTCAGCAACTTCAGCAGCTTCTTTGAATGACTCTATAGGCACAGGATACCTCTTAGCTTGAGTGAGGTATGGACAAGAGATAACCTCTTTGGCTTCAGACAAAGGCTTGGCATTTGTTGTAGTTTTCCCAGAGCGTACCTTATAAGGGACCTTAATAGTTTTAGGAACAGCAAGAACTAAATACCCATAGGCGTCAGGATCATCAACGTCTGAATCATCCATGTCAGAGTCATCAGAGATATTGTGGAACAGCAGAAAAATGGGAGGAGCCTCAGTGCCAGAAGTCTCATAGTTGGCTATGGAGGGGGAAATTGAAGGATACTGGGAAGAATTGTCAACTGAGAGCGTCTCTGCCTCTAGGTTGACTGTTCTTTTCCTGCCTGTTCCTTGGGACCAGCTCCTTTAACCCAAAGATTGGTGCAGACTCAATAATGGTTACCTATCTGGCCACAGTTATGGCAACCTTGGCGTCAAGGAGGATTCTGAGAGTTCATGGTGAGGATACAAGGGCCACAGGAAGATAAACCAGAGTTAAAGGCAGCACAATTCTCCCGCACAACTGCTCCAGAATGGGTAAGGTACAATTCCTGCAAAAGCGTCTTTATTATCTTCATAGAGGAAAGCATGGACTTGTGAGCTTTAAAGTGGAGACACAGAAGCTGATTAACCTTGAGGGCCTGAGCGCAGGCCATGTAAGCTTCATGTGCTGTCAATTGTCTACTTGTTATCAGTTGCTGTCCTTCCATGTAGAATATATCTGCAAATTCATCTAGAGTCTCCTTTGGTTTGAAAGCATTGTGCATTAAGGCATCCTTCTTCACTTCCAAACTAAGGTCACCACCAAACTCATCAATCAGAAGCTGTTTCATCTCTTCCAAAGTCTCAATGGTGGGCAGTTCTGGCACTACTACCTCCTGACAGGTTAGGTGCAAGCAGGTTAGAATGTGCTCCTTCTTAACCTCATCAGAGGCTCATTGCATGGCAGTTTCATAGATAGTCAGGAATTTTGCAATGGTAGATGTTTTGGGGTCAAATACTTGCTTAAAGATAGGTTTGAAGTGTGCTTCAGGAGTTAAACCACTACTTTTACTATTGTTTACATTTATGTGCGGGGAGAATTCTGCTTCAGATTTGGAGGGGGGCTGTCTGGCCCACAGCTGACAAACACTCTCTTCAAGAGTAGTCAGGGTTTCTGAAGTGTGGGCACCTGTATTAATAGAGAAAGTGGCCTGTTGCTCAGTAACATCTAGGGGTTGGCCCTGCGTTGTTACTACTGTGGAAAGCTTGGAAAGTCAGGAGGTCAGGAAAGCACCCACAGAGAGGCAAAGGGCAAACCTGTCATTTACCAAATCAATTAATTTACTCATTTCTTGAAAATCTTTGTCAAGGTTGGAGTGGTCTCAATCAAGTGGTCCTCCTCATTGGCTAGAGCAATCAGCTCTCTAGCACAGTTAATTTGGGGGGGGGGCTCCTGACAGACCTGGGCAGCAGACATCTTTATCAATAGCCCCAGTTGGACTAGCAGTAGTTGCCATCATCTTGCGTAGAGCAGCAACCTCCTACTGTAGATCAGAAACTTGAGTTATCAAAGCAAGCACCTGAGGATCTGGATGAGGTGCTTCAGTAGGGCAATTTTGACTGTGGGTAGATGTGTGCAGCTCTCAAATGGCATCCCAGAGTTTCTGTTCTCTATCCATCAAATTGTCTGATGGGGGGAAGGAGGAACATCTGGTTTGGGTGTGGACAACTCATCTACTTTAGTTCGAAGTTTGGCAATGGCAGTGGCTACCCTTTCTTGGTCAAACTCTTCACTGATCTTGTGCAGGCCTCTAGCAGCAAGATCCGCCACTTGTTGTAGTTGATCAAAGGAGTAAGCACTGAATGCATTGAGCTATTGCACAAGTTGTTCAAAGTTGGTCAGATAGGCATTCAAGGTAGAATCTACTTGGGTTTTCCAAGGCTGTTCCAACTAGTGAAACTGATGTAGACACTCCCTGATGTATTCAGGGACAGCCTGGCGCATTTGCTTGATGGAATTAACCAAGAGTGTTTGAGAGGTGACAGAGTTGCGCTGATTGTCTGATACCAAGGAAAACAGAGAGTGTATCACTGTTGATACACAGAAAGCTGATCCCAGTGATTAATGACAGCTGCTTGTAGGGACAAAATACCCTCCACATGGAGCCCTAACACCATTTGATGGTGGGCTAAGGTAGTTTGTACAAAGGATGACAATAGGTGCTCAGCAGAGCCAGCCGCTGAGAGGAGGTGCTATGGGAAATTCAGAGCCACAATCAATTTTTAGTATTCTGCTCAACTGAACTGCAATTAGAGGCAAGTAATGGCTCCTTAATGGGCTATCCCAAGGGCTATCACCATGACTTGTTTCAAGTCAGGGGTACCCAAGGGGTAGGCCACTAGGTGGAGACCATTCCCAAGGTTCAGCACAGTAGGGATAATAGGTGGGTCTCCAATGTCTTCCTCAATAGGAGGACTGGTGATTTCAGGTGAAGTTGGCTCTTGTATAGGAGGAGGCAAAGGACCAGAAAACGTGGTTGTAAAAGGGATAACCAAGGGGCTTACAGCCCCCATGGTGAGCACCATTTTTTTTGTGTTCTGAGGCGCAGCACAGATACACAACAGGGAATCCTAACCTTAGGATTGGATTTGTACTAAGTCTTGTTTAGATGGCAGGGAAGGCTATGCAATTACCTTATGGCCCTGGATGAATAATCTCTACTAGTTGTGGCTATAGAGAGGCGCCAAAGTACTTGGAGATACAAAGAAAAAAATGTGAATAGAACTTAATTTTTATTGGTGGAAATGAAATGTAATATATATTGTGTAGCTTTACCACAAAATAGTACATGGACGGTAGAATTACTTGCCATCAGTATTGGTGGGGCAAGCAAGCTGCAAAGAATCAGGAAACCAAACAATTGTATTTCTCAGTTTGCATACAGACTTATTTTGAGGGGAAAACACAAAAGAGAGAGATTTTTCCTCAAAATAAACCATTGAAGGCAAAATCAAAACATGGTGAAGGGCAGCATTTACAACAATTACAGTGTGAAGGTGTTGGAGATATGTGTTTTGGTCTTGACTGAAGACAGTAATGTTGTCAAGATACACAGCAACACACTTCCCAATTAAATCCTCAAATGCTTTGTTCATCATTATGACAAAGGTGAAGGGAGTGTTGGTCATCCCAAAGTTCATGACACAACATTCAAACAACCCGTAGTGTGTGTGGAAGGCAGTTTTTGCCTTGTCCTTGGGCACAGTGCAGACCTGGTTGTACCCTGCGGTGAGATCAATCTTACTGAAGACCTTCACATCCACAAGCATACCAATAGGTTATTGATTAGCGGAAAGGGGTACTTGTTTTTGACTGTCACTTTGTTTAGTGCACAATAGTTGGTTACCAGTTGGAGGGACCCGTCTTTCTTGGCTACAAGGAGAAGACTGCAGCCTCATATGGTGAGAGGGAGGGCAGATAAAGCCCTTATCAAGCGCGTCCACAAGGTGTTGACAGAGAGTTTTGTCTTCCTTGGGATTCAAGAAATAGAGGATTGTGCCTTTGACAGCAATCCTTATAACTGGACAACATGTTGTATTTCTCTTGGGGGGGCAGTTGGTCTAGAGTTTTGCTAAAGACATCCTTGTATTCCTCAAGAAGTGATACTAGTGCTGGTGGAGGTGCTGTAACCAAGGTGGGAGGTATAGTGAGTTCAGAACAAATGACCTCAACTGAGCACTAGTTGAAGTCCAGCTTCCCCCCTTTGCAGTCATAGGTGCCTGTCTCTGTAAGCCGTACAAACACAGTTCCATGAAGCAGCTTGCTCATTTTAACAGGGTAGATCTGGAAGCTTACCCCATTCCTGCTGAGTGTGATCACATAGGTGTCTCAGTTAATTTATGGTCAATTATGTTAGAGCCAGTCAAGGCCAACAATAAAATTGTGGCTGAGTTTGGTCATGATTGGCCCCAAAGCTTTTCCTGGATGTTCCCCATTCTTAAGGAGAAGGGTACTGTCTTGTGAGTGATGGCTACTCTGCAGGAGTTGGCCAGCGTACTGCTTTAAAACAACTGGGTACTCAGTCTAACTGTTGGGAGTCTGTGAATTCCTGGTCAACCATAGTGTTATTGGCCCCAGTGTCTACCAAAATTTTGTGGGTGTTCCCATGGAAACATAAGGGGTAGGCCAGGCGGGTGATTTTATTTGATGAATGACTGGCTTGGAGTAAAGGGTTGTCACTATGGACTTGGAGCACCTCTAAGGTCTCCACCTTGTGTACGCTGTAGTCTCAGGGATTCTTGGAGAGGAGATATTGAGAGTGTGGGTCAAGCAGGGTTGCAGAACATCTTGTATCTACAACCCCCAGGCTTTTCACAAATCCTTTATTTGGGCTAACTGAAGCTACCCCTTGCAGGGGCGCTTGGCCTCATTCTCCTGCTGACAAGACTGGTGGCAGCCTACTTGGTTGTGATTGCTGCCAGCTTCAGAAAAAAGTTGTGAGTGCATTGTTGGACCTACAGAATCCCATCAAGTCCTGGCTGTTAGCTTTCAAAATGGCCTTATAGCAGTTATTGATGAAGGTGCAGCGCCCTACAGGTACCCATTTACAGATATGGGGCTTTAACCCATTAATGATGAGAATGAGAAGCATAGCGTTTCCGTCAGTGATGGCTTCTAGGTGGTAGCAAGGGCCTGCTGCCAGGAAGTAAGGTATTCAGGGACACTGTATGTATATTTGATAGCAAGTAGAGGAGTTTCCACTACAATGGGGGAGAAGGTCTCACTGTAGCGGGATCTGGGAGCGTCCCTGAAGGTAGTTCATGTAACTCTGTGTTCCTAGCTGGCCCAGTTGGTGAACCATACCGCGGCAGGCCCTGTGAGGCGCCCAGAAGCAGTGGCAATCCACATGGGTTCAGGTACTTGGGAAAAACAAAGGCGGGTTTCCGTGGAGTGGAGCCAACTGAAAATGTTGGCCCTGTCCACACCACCCGTAAACAACTCTAGTTGGAGGTTCAGCATACGTTGAGAAAGGTTCAACTGTGGCAGTGTGACACTGATGTTGTGTTGTCCCAAGCAGAGACAGTTATAAACAATTGTGAGCACCAACTGGTCCTGGTAGATACTATCCCTTGGGATGTCCCCATCAGGAATAGGGAGGAAGGTTTTCTGGTGTAGAGTAGCCATATGGCCTGTACTCTGTTCTTTATTGGGGGAATTTTCTTTCAGGTAGGTTGTGAACCTAATGCTGCTACCACTGTTGCAACTGAACCAATGATAGTTCAGTATTTGATTGGGGAAGACAAAATTCCAATAGAAAGTACAATAATAATTATAATAAGATCAGGTTTACTAATTGGTATTGTGACTAATATACTATATGGAAAATAGCCACAAGGCCATCAGTGGGTGGCACAGTGGTGGATTCCATGTAGAGTTTGGGACCAAGGAATAACTTGTGCAGGGATCAACGGTGTCAAATTGGAAGCGCTCCTAATTAAGAGATAGTGCCTGTAACTCAACATCACCATCAGATTGATCCATGCTATTAGATACATTAGCAGGCAAGAAGGGAAACTTGGTTGCAACATCTTTCTGAAATCCATTATTTCTATTATGAGTTCCAAATATGATCAATATTTTCAAAGAATGAGTAATTCCAGTTTGAACATATCACTTTTGTGACCAAACCACATTTTTTCTCTTTCTGTATCATTTTTGCTACACTTTCATGGCCCATTGGGTCTTGATGGGTCTATATAGGAAACAGCTTACACAGATTTAATATAAACTTTTCAAAATCAACAAAATTCAACATTATTTTATTGGGCTAAACTTAGAATTATTACAAGGGGACTAATGTGAGCAAAACCTTTATATACTATTTTACTATATTCTTTAGAATCTCCCTAAATATTCTAGACAGTTTTAGGGACTCTGCTGGTGGTATCAGGCTGGGGTTTCAGAGCATCTTCTGAGCAGCATGACTCATGTTTCTTTGTAAAATCCCGCACATTGGGCTTTGCATCCTGGTTTGTCTAAGTAATAGCTTAGATTGATTCTCCTGACTTTTGGCTTCAATATGCATGTTTGGACATCCAAATCCGTCCAGTGGTTGCTGAGTCATGCTCAAATTAAGATTCACATCAATTCTTGTGCCTTGGCTGCATATTTTTGCCATTTTGCACTGGTTAGGAAGTTTGGCTGGCAGCCAAACTTTAAGAAGCCATAACTCATTGTCTAGAGCAGATAAGAGAGTCATCAAACTAACATTGTGATTGTAGGGAGAAGTAGAGTTTTCCCAAGGCATTTCAATAACACAAGATATGCCAGGACATTTCCTGAGATACACTCTCATTATCACAGTTGATGTAGATTGCTTCAGGATGTGGCTGGTTTGTGTTTGTTTTGGATATGGGTTCCCTTAGTTTACTGTCTTGTTTTTTGAAATTCAGTATTCAGCTTTAATTCTTTTGTATTATTGCCTATTTTTGCTTCATGGACCTAGATAAATGTAAGTTTTATTAGGTAAATTGCCCTTCAATGGGTTCTGGTTGGAATTTGTTGTGGTGAACCTATGTGTCCTAAACTGGATAATATTGGTTTATCTCAATAGGGTTGAAACTACAGTATTTTACTAAAACTATATAAAGGAAACTGTTGTTCAATAAAAACTACCATTTTGAGATAATTTCAGATGAAGCTTGTGATAGAATTTAACTAAGGATAAAATCTGACATCTGAACCTGCTCTATTTTTAACCCTGCACCTTGCACATAATGAAACCATCAGTTTCATCCTTGAAACCACCTTCCTTTTATATTATGTGACCTACACAATGGAGTGAGGCACAGATTGTGATTTTCTCCAGAAGTTGCAAACACATTGTCAAAACTGCAGGCTTGAACCGCCAGCAAGGTTCCAACCAAGCGGGTTTGTGACCCGCAATCCAATTACCCAGTCACTTGAAGCCAGACTAGGAAGTCAACTTGAATTACAAAGTCCAATAACATGAACAGATGATGATCCTTTATGGTGGATACCTTGTTTTGGTGCTTGACTCATTACCAGGATCAAGCCACCCCCTTCTTCCATTCAACCATGTGATCAGCAATCATGTTTCTGTTACCCATTGATTCACCATGACTATATAATCACTATATCATAATAAAGATTATTATCTAGTTTCTAAATATTTTCCCCTTGTAACTCTGCTAAAACAGCACAGTTACGACATTGGAGCACAGTTAGGTTCTCCATCCTACCCTATCTTAAAAAAATCCGCCTGTTGCCTGCACACGCTGCGGCTAACAAATCCTTGACAGAATTATGGCTGGCCTCCCGCCTGACTGGACTCTGTACACCCTTGGTGCCAAGATACCTGATGGCTTTGTCCTGTACCAAAACACAGTGATTCCACTAGCTGCCTTCAACGCCATGTCTGCACAAGGTTTCTTTCAGGCTCCCTCCTTGATTCTGCGACCTACCAACAAAGGCGCCATGCCAGCCTACATAATTCAAAGACTATAGAGCGCCGCCTTGGAACCTTTTGCCGGGCCAACAAAAATAACGCTGCCACATGGATTCAGTCTGCCCAGAGCAAGCTGGCTCAGATGGAATGCCCACAGCAATTTTGGATTGCAGAAATCTCCATTTTCCTGACCCATGAGGCTGGCACCTGGTGCAACAAGTGGCACAAGGAGCACACCAACAAAAACTGGGATACCTTTAAGCAAGACTTCCTAGCAAGATTTGTGCTCAAGGATACAGCGCTCATGATAATACGTGAAGTAAAGAGCCTAACCCAGACAGGCACTGTAAAGGAACTCATCTGCACCTATGAGGAACTCCAACTTTGCACACCATCCAAAATGGCCTTTGACACCCCAGCCACACACCTCATGTACTACAACGCCCTCAAGTTGCATGTGATGAGGCATGTAAACCTGGACCAGGTGACCAGCCTGCAAAGCTTGTATCATGAAGCAGAGAAAGTGGAGAAAACCTCTAACGCACTTCACAAAGCACAAACTGGGAAACAAGAAAGACCCAAGGACTCCCATCCAGGAAGGCATTCCACTCAACCACCCCCTGGAGGCAACAGGAATAACGCCAACCACAAACCCACGGGTTTGAATGGACATGGAAGTTGGAACAATGACCAGTCAAACTGTACCCATTTCCGTGTCACCGCCACGCAAGGCAACCAAGACAAGGGAAAAGCCCAGGGAGAGCACTAAGTGAGCCAAGCTCTCCCCAAGCAACTCCTGACTTGCCCAATGATGAGTACTGACCTGAGGACGTGGACCAATGCCCAATGATCCAAGTGCCCTCAGAGGACCCGGTACTGTACACCATCTCCAGACATCCCAATAAACTGATGCCCTACCCTTTCTGCTTTTGCAGTTACACAGGCTCAGCACTCCTGGATCTGGGTGCAGATTGAACCCTAGTCAACAGCAGCTCTGTGGACAAGTTCAAGCTAGCCACTAATCCTTTGCGGATTAAAAATGTGGTCCTGGCTGACAAACACCACATTGCTGTGACAAAGGAAACTGCCCCCTTCTCTGTCATGCTTGAGAACCTCCACTTCATCATTTAAGGTCCTGTCATTGACTTCCCAAAGTTTGACATTGTGCTGGGACTAGACTGGCTGCAAAAAAACAATCCTCACATAGACTAGGCAACCTCAGTGTTTATCATCAAGTGTGAAGGTGTCAACCACCAGATCTACCCTGACTCTGTGGGCCAACTCTTACACAACCATGTCTTTGTATGCATCACAGAGACCCTGGAAAAAAAGGAAAATCTAAAGGCAATTGACTGGGACTCCTGCCAGTACAAGATCATACATTTCAAAGATCACCAGGATCCCTCCACGCCTCAGGACTGCAAAATTGTGGCCCGCCATCCAGAAATCTTCAAGGAAGCGCTGCCTGGGCTGCCCTCTGAGAAGCACATTCAACACTCTATCCAACTCAAGGGGGCTGTACCCAAGGCGCGCCCTATCTACAAGCTGACCCCAAATGAGGATGGCACCTTACACGCCTACCTCAAGAAGGCATTGGAAAAAGGAATTATCTGCCCCTCACAGTCTCCCTTTGGGGCTGCCATATTCTTTGTGGCTAAGAAGGACGGTACCTTACGTCTGGTCATAGACTACCAAGCCCTAAACAAAGTTACCATTAAGAATTTTTATCCACTACCACTGATTGACAGCCTCTTTGACGCCTTGGGAGGAGCCACAGTCTTCTCCAAGATTGATCTGAAAGCAGGTTACAACCAGATTTTCATCAAGGAGGAAGACATCCCCAAAACAGCCTTCTGCACTAAATATGGCTCATACAAATGTGTGGTGCTCAACTTTGGCATGAAAAACGCCCCGTCCACCTTTGTAGCCTTCATGAACAAAGTATTTGCACCACACATAGGCAAGCACGCTCTAGTGTACCTGGATAACATTATTGTCTACAGCCCCTTGGTGGAACAACACCACAAAGACCTTGAGGCAGTCTTTGCTACCTTGACACGACACAAACTGTTAGCCAAGCCCTCCAAGTGCCAGTTCTTTGGCAAGCAACTACCCTTCCTGGGGCACATACTCTCAAAGGACAGCATCAAACCTGATAGTCAAAAAATACAGGCCATCTCCAAGATGCCACCACCCAAGGATAAGTCAGAATTCTGCACCTTCTTGGGGATGGTGGCCTATGTACACCGCTTCATACCTGACTGTGGCATTTTGACCGCCCCCTTATCCGCCATAGCAGGCGCCAAATCCAAGTTTGTGTGGACCCCCCAATGTGATCTCTGTTTTAGAAGCCTCAAGGAGAAACTCAAAACAGCTCCCATCCTGCAATACCCCAAACATGACGGGGAATACCAAATGGAAACCAACGCCTCAGATGCATCCATTGGGGGAGTACTACAAATCAAAAACAATGATGGTGACTTCCTGCCCGTAGCTTATGAATCACAAAAGTTGACATATGGCAAGTGTTGATACCCTATCCACAACTAGGAAATGCTGACCATTGTACACTGTCTAGTCAAATGACGTTGTTATCTGGAACGGCAGGAAGAGTTCATAGCATTAACTGACCACAAGTTGCTCATATATTTCAAACCCCAAGCAAATCTATCTCGCCTCCAAGCCCGTTGGATGGAGCTATTGGAGAGGTTTAACATGCTCATTCAGTACAAACCTGGGGCTGAGCTTGCCATGGCAGACGCCCTTTCCCGCCTGTATGTCTGTGCCTCAAGAGGAGAGAATGGGCTCAACCCAGACTGGCCTCTCTTAGTACTACGTACAAAAGACAATGGTTTCCCCCCGGCACAACCGACATAACAAAAGAAACAGTTATCAAAAATGAACACCTATTTGCTGACGTATATGGGACCCTACACAGAAAAATGTCTGACGGCACAACCATTCCCTACATCCTCACGCGTCAGTGAGTAGACACCATCCTACACTATCACAGAGACCTTGGACATACCAAGAGCCAAAACCTATATGAGTTCCTTAAGCATAAGGCCTGGTGGACAACCTTATATTGTGATGTTCAAGAAGTTCTAGACCAATGTGAGGTATGCAAAAAGCTTGCCAAGTTCAAAACCCCTCCAAAGTCAGTACTTCCTATCTGCACACAACTACCTTTCAAAGTATGGGCTCTTGACATTGTTAGCCTCATGCCAGGAAAACACAATGACAAGAAATACATCATCACTGTCATTGACTTCTCTATGAGATGGCCAGTAGCCCAAGCAGTAAAGGCACACACTGGCAATGACGTACAACAATTTATTGGCAAAGAGATAATCAGCAAGTTCAGAAAGCCAGAACTCCTGATAACCAATGGAGGGAAAGAATTAACCTCTGAAACCACCAATGTATACCTCGCAAAAAATGGGGTCAAACACACTGTAACAACACCATACCACCCACAGGCCAATGAATGTATAGAGCAGCTTAATGGCAGCCTTGTTCAAGCCTTAGCCAAACTCACCGCCAGGAGACCTGAAGACTGGTATAAGCAGCTACCAACTGCACTACTTGTGTGTCAAACCCAAGTGAACAGATCCACCGGAAAAAGCCCGTTTGAACTGGCATACGACATACAGCCAAATATCACTCAAGCATTGACAGGACCTAAACTGGAAATTCCAAGTGAAGTCCCCCCACGCTCAGACCCTCACGTTGTAGAGGCTAACAGCAAAAAAACAGCGAAGGAGAATGAACGTCTACAAAAAACCTTTGTCCCCATCCACAACAGACATGAAGTTTAGGACAAAGTTTGGGTCATAAACGTTGACAAGAGCAAACTACAACCTGAGAAAGTAGGGCCAGTGATCCTTCTAAAGGTAAATGTTAATAACACTTACCTTGTGCAAGGGCTTGGAAAACGTAAGCAAGACAAGACCCTACATCATGATTGCCTGCAACCCTGCAAAGCAAGACAGAAACAACGAGAAACTGCCCTGCCCGCCACAGAACAAAATTTAGTCCAATATGGCGCCTGGGCTTCTGACAACCTCCCTGACAACCTGCCCCCAGAGGAGGCCGACCTTCAGTCGGGGGAGGGGTGTCAAAACTGCAGGCTTGACCCACCAGCAAGGTTCCAACCAAGCGGGTTCGTGACCTGCCATCCGATTACCCGGTCACTCAAAGCCAGACTAAGAAGTCAACTTGAATTACCAAATCCAACAACATGAACAGATGATGATCCTTTATGGTGGATACCTCATTTTGGCGCTTGACTCATTACCAGGATCAAGCCTCCCCCTTCTTCCATCCAACTGTGTGATCAGCAATCATGTTCCTGTTACCCATTGATTCACCATGACTATATAATCACTATCTCACAATAAAGATTATTATCTAGTTTCTAAATATTTTTCCCCTTGTAACTCTGCTAAAATAGCACAGTTACAACAACATCCATCCAGATTTTTTTATGACATAATCCAAAATATCTAAAAATGGGGTTGTGACTCTGTATTCACACAGTTGCTGTGCCCGTCCCTACCCTAGTCACAACACAAATTGTGACGGTTTTGGTGCCCGTCCCTACTCTAATCAGTACTGTCTGGTTAGCTGAGGGTTGGTATATAAATACGTAAAGCTGATTTATGTGCTTGCAGATGTGAGATGAGTAAATCATGATTTGTAGGACGGGGCTTATATGGATTCTGGTGGCGATAAGGAGGGGAGGGTAAGTTGCTTGTTCAGTGGGAGATGGAAAAGTAAATTGTTAGGGTTAGGGTTTGGCTCAGGTTGGTGTGGGTTTGAGAAGGAACTTCTTCCGACAGTGCGGTAAACAGCTCCAGCTGAACGCCAGCATGGAAAATTAGTCTCATTTAAATAAACATGCGATCCACTGCCAAGCCCAACTACCAATCCTTTGCTAGAGAGAGCTTTGGTAGATGTAAAATTGTTGCTGTAATCGGTTGTGTCGGCGGTAGGGTTGCTTCGGTTTCTTTCTGGCTCAGGGTCACTTGATTCAAATATTATTTTATTTTTGTTAAAATATTTATTTTGCTTTGGATGTAGCGGCCAGAGTCGGAATCTAGCCGTGGTTGGGCTGAGGCATCCCTAGCCGGCGGTGGTAGGAATATATTATTTATCCAATGGCTGGAATAAAGGCATAGTGATTTGAGTGGAATAGTCACGCTCTATTATCGTGCTACATTATTCGTTTGAGAGCGGCTAAATAAATATGTACATGGAGTTCAGTCAAGCAACGAAGATTGGGACAAGTAACCCCTATGACATCATACGGATAACATAGTATAAACTAGTGGAAGATGATGTTGAGTGGTTATGGATGAGAAGATAGTAGTACATTTAATCATTTATGGGGCGGTTGCTGGTGGGCTCCTTGGGCTCCTTGGCATTGGGTACATATACCGTAAATGGTTCAGGCTGCCGCAAATAGTTGATGAGTTGGCTGAAGCTGGGTTGGCTAAAGCAGACTACACATTCCCTGTCACACTGAATGTGGCAGGACGAGTAGCAGCCAAAGACGAATTAAGCTTGCACTTCTTCCACAAGGCAACTATTCAAGCCAGCCATGCCATCCCATACAACACGAAGTCTTATTTTGAAGTTGAAATTATTTACCTCCCCTCCACCACGCGTCTGTATGTTGGACTAGCCCCACGCTCTTTAAACGAAGAGCTCATCCCTGGATGCACAATGAACACTGTTGCTGCAGAATGTCAGCAGGGCATCGTCATCTGTGAGGGCTCGCCGTCCTCCATCGATGCTCCGCTGCTTCCTGGCGACACTCTCGGCATCCTTGCCTTCCATGGCGAGCTGCTCAACCTCAGGGTTCTCCGAGATGGAAAGGTGGGATGGGCAGGAACGCGAATCAACATCCGCCTTCCCCTGCTCCCCCACAATCCATGCCACCGGGCCGTGCACGCTTCGCTTCAACTTTGGCCAGACAAGTTTCAAGTACGCCAAGGCCAACGTGCATCAGCTTGGCCTGGCCAATTCTCCTTATCCCGAGTCTCCCCCCATCTACGTCAATTACTCTCTCCCTCCCTTTGAAGAGCCACGTGATCTACATTGACACCAACTTGCCGCAAATCACCATTCAAAATAAACATTTAACTCACACTGTAAACTTTACTTAAACCCGCCGAGATCCAATAAACAACAAACATTCTAAAATAGACCCCTGATGACTGCTCCAATCAAATAAAATGGTTATCTACTGCCGTTCATTTATTAATAATATCATAATTTTATCTCTTTAATTTAAATTTTTTACTGAAATGATTTGAAAATAATTTTTTAAAATATAAATTTAAACTAAAAAATATATAAACCCCTTTAAATTCGAATAAATACAAGTCCCCATCCGACTCCAATCACCACTACATCTCTGATTTAATTTGATTGGCTGCTTCCAGCGAGGCATTCCTCTTCCTCGGGTTAAAAAGTACATTTAGGGCTTCCAGCCAGAGATCACAAAATCAAAACGATTAAATGTATCCAACCTAAAATATACAACTAAACAAATATATTATCTATTCTGTGAATGAGATTGCTTTTAAACAATGTGATTAAACGTATCCAACCGCACGCCCACCATTTAATAAACCATATATTCTTTATTTTTATTAAGCGAAACCAAACTCTCTTATCCTACCTATCAGCATCACCTGAATCCCAACCACTTGCATCCCCTTGCACAGGGATGCTTCGGCCCAGCCCCGGCTACCTTCCGGCTTGGACTAGCTGGCACCGGATGGCATCCCTTAATATTTAAACACTTTAAACCAAACTTCTCGTCCACCTAGACCCAGAAACTAACCATGGCGGGCTGGAGCTTGGCTGAAGCAGCTCGACCCTTGCTTGTATCAATTTCACTCCTGATGCAAGTAAGTCTATATCCAGCTCATCTGTTTCAACTTTTAAATCCATTGAAACAGTCCTTTAACTTAGGAAATTATTAGGATCAAGATAAACCTCACTCACTGGAGTGAAATCAGTGCCCAGGGAACGAAGTGACCGATCCCAGCTCAAATAAACGGCTAGATTTGGAGACAAACCTAACCAGCAAGCACATAAATAAATCTCTAAGTCGATAACAAATTTGAATCAACCGGCAAGCCAGCTTTGATTGTAGCCAAGGCAAGCTGGATTATGGGCGCCAGTATCGACACCCCATAGCTGATGGAGCCACAGCAGAACCAAGCTTGAACTCTCCAGCCCAAGGAAATGATTTATGTGAGACAGCTTGAAGCAGAAAATTGATCTTGCCATAGCTCCTGATCTAGGATGGGCCAAAGGATACCTTGGTGCAATAAAAGTGGGGCCAGCTATTAAAGATACCTCCAAATCTGTACCTATTTTTTTATATAAATTTGCTCTTTTGTTGCAACCAAGATCAACACCTCATATGCCAACATATCTCACAACACACAGGAGGCACTCAAAGAGTTGCCCCATGATATATTTAGTGGCATAGACATTTCCACTTTGAATGTCAAGATCCAGGCAATATTCCCGAATTAGGAGCAGAGTCAATTCCAGATGATAATCCTTTGATAGACTATTCAAAAAATAAACCATACTTAGAGCATGTCCCAATGTCACCCTCTCATGGACCGGTGGCTACCTTTTACAACATAATAGTGTTAAGTTCTAAATAAAGCTAGCATCTTATCCTTAACCTCTGTTATTTTCTTCTGGACTGCTGTCTTTCCCAATTCCAAATACTGAGCTTGTCAGGGATCCCCTGAGCTGGAAGAACTCCACTTACTTGATGAAATACAGCCCCAAGTTAAAACTAGCTACTACAGATTCTATAGGCAGTGTCATCATTGCTTCAAGGTATTTTCTAATATGGAACAAGGGGGTATAAAAATCATATAAAGCAACTGGGTTAATATCTAATAGGTATAATAGATTAGAGACCCTCTGTAACATAACTTTAAGTGAAACAGCTATACATTTACAGCTTGCTACTGGCAGAGATAAAGCTTGTAAACCCCCAAGATTAAAGGGTAGGCCAGTGGGGTTACTAGATTCCTAGATGTAACAGAGATATGCCTAAATTCAGAAAATTTCCATGAGAGTTACTGTTCAAAGATGGGTAAGCGTTTTCTTTGAAATTCCATACAGGTGAAAGAAAACCACCAGGGCGCTGGTTTGCTATCTCTTGTGAAAATTTACAGATTCAAAGCCTTAAACCTAGTTCAAATCAATTGAGCACCAAAATCAGAGCTGCTTTTAAAGGATAAGAAGGTCAAAATTTAAGAAGGGTTGATGAGAATTGAACCCCCAATAAGTGTGTGTAAGAGAGTGGGCTAGACTAACAAAGTCTGGCTCCCATCCTGGTGAAACCATCCACCAGGATGCCATCTAGTGCAGGACTGGAATGGCCGCTCAAAGAGGCCTCCCAAAAGAGGCCAGCCAAGACAAGGGAGGGAAATAGGTGTCCAAGGCCATAACCAAGGCACCAGTAAGCAACTATGGATAATGATCCCAGGTGAGAGGGAAATCTGGATCTATGGGAGGAAGTTGATGTGGGGAGGGGAGGGAGTGATTTGGGACTATCATAAATTGGTGTCGTGCAGGTCCAGGAAAGGGGATTTATCAGTCTCAGGCTTTGGAAAGGGTGGGAGGTTCTCAGGATAAGGGTCTACTTAAGATGTCTTGAAAAGTGTGTCAAGGATGGTGGGAACCTAGGTCAAATGGAAAAGGCAATTAGAGAGAAGACCAGGATTGGGAACAGAATTTTGTGCATCCAAAGAAAGTCTATTCCAAATACCTGGGGTTGTGGTCCATAAAAACTGGAAGATATGTATCATAGTCATCATAAGTGCCTTATGTAAAGGAGACAAAAAAATTTCAGAAGAAGTTTTAACAAAACCTCCAGGCAGACGGGCCACAAGCACTAGGATGCTTCCAAGGGTTTGAACCAAGTTCAGATCCTCTTGGATTAAATCTCAACAAAAAAATATGGGCAGACGGCAGGAAAAGCAAACCAGAGGAAAGCGGGAGGAGGGGCAACAGCAGGAGTCAGGACAATAACCTTTGTTATCTAATAAAACTACAAAAATACAAATAAATTTGCAAAATCAGGAGATTTATTTGATAATTGGAATTGATAAGCAAGGGACCTGATGGCCCTTGCTTCCAATATATGCATAGGAGGGGTGATGGTACCAGGGGCGTTATAGGGGTTTTTTGGGAAGCAACAAAAGGGGGAACCAGTTATAAGTAGCGACCTAATCTATTCATGGCCTGGGCTCAAGAAAATAGGGGCAACAGGCCCAAGTGTAAGGAACAGTCACCTGGTTGGCTAAGTACATTCCAGGGACTCAGGCCCAAAATTAACCCTAATGCTTGCCTTCAACATCACAACTGGAATGGCCCCAGAACCATTTACTTTTGGGCCAAGAGACCCCTGGGCCAGAGGAAATGTTTGGCCAGGATTCCACTAATTGTGGGATTTTATCCCTAAATTTCCCAGGCTGCAGATTAGATGAGCCCTGTAAAATGGGACCCATGTTTTTCTGTTGTCCTTCCAACTGTTTCATGGCAGAACGACACCAGGAAAGCAAACAATCTAGCCGGATTAAAGTCTCCTCTGTAGTTGAGGGGACTCCAAAAAGGGGGAGAAGTTTTGGCTGGAAAGGCCATCACAAAATGCTTGAGCACAGTGTGGGCCAGGTCTCCCAGGTTTTGTAGAGGTTTTTCCTGCACACAGCCCACTTTTTCTGTGGGTCTGGGGAGTATATCCCTGTCCAGAGCTAACAGTGGGCCTTTGAGCTTTACAGTGTGGTAGAGTTAGTCAAATCTGAAGTGAAATTGAAGCTAGCAAAGGTCCATGGGCAAGGAAACACTAGAGATTTGGAATGGCCTACCCTTCAGTGACGCATCTATTTATATCCAACTTTTCAAAAAAATACAGTCACTACACAGTTATATCTGCAACAAGGAGAATAAGTGAGGTGGGGAAAGGTGCTTTGAAACAGTTGGTATACAGCTTTAAGAAGCAACAGTGCTTAAACAACTGCCTCAAATCCAAGAGAGAATCAAGATAAAGCATACAATCAACCCAAAACTAACCAGTCATCACAACATTTAAAACAAAGGAAGACCACAATAAATGAAAGTCACCAAAATTTGCAAGTATTGATGCACCACAAAATATTTATCATGTACAGAGAAGAAATAAATGAGGAAATAAGAGCTACAAAAATGAGTATATTCTCAAGAAAGGGGAGCAGTAGGCTTTAACTCAAAGGAGCATTTATGCTCATAAAGTGGTTATGAGATAGAACCTCTCACCCAAACTTGCCTACATAATAAGATCAAGGTTAGTGAGTCTTTTTGAACAGAAAAGTGGCCAAAACAATAGAAATACTTGATTATATCTGTGGCCAAATTATCTGAGCTAGGAAAATGTGGGTAACCTATAGAAAGTTTGCAAAGCAGCTTAAGGTTGGTGCTGAAACAGCTCAAAAACTTTAAAGTTTCAAAAACTTTCTCTGGAAAATTGCTCAAGGTCAGTGCACCACTCCTGCACCTGGGAAGTCATCATAGGGTGTTCTGGATCAAAGCCAGTACTTACTGGGTTAGGTTGCCATTCTTCAAGTGACAGTGTTCTACTTTTAGCGCCCTGCACCTAACTTGAAGCCCTGCAAACTCCTCCAACCCCTTTCTCACTAGCATTATAGCATCAGCTCTGTGAATAATAACATTTTCCTGATTCAGTTCTTCTGGGGGATGTATAGCTCTTGCAACAGGACCCCAAACTGCTTTTCTAGAAATTCCTTTTCTATTGGGGTTAATGTAAGTCCTCTTGACATCCTGATTTGCTCATCACTAGAGGCTTGGCTCCTGGAAAATCTTCTTCATTGATGCTTATACTTTTTTTTTCAAAATTGGGATAGAGGATATGGGGGGAAGGAATCCATGATCTCAACACTGTAAAGCTGGGGAGAGGTTGTACAGGTCTTTATTGGCAGAAGGAAGACCACCTTAGAAATGTTGCAACCAAGTTTCCCTCCTTGCCTGCCAATGTATCTTACAATACACAGGAGGTGCTCAATGAGTCACCCCTTGACGTATCTAACAGCATGGACCAATATGATGGTAATATCAAACTGTGGGCACTTTTTCCTAATTAAGAGCAGTGTCAATTTGACTTGCTGATCCCTGCACAAGTTATTCCTTGGTTTTAAACCTTACATGAAACCTGCTACTATGCCACCCCCTGTGACCTTGTGGCTTTCCCCATATAGTATATTAATCACAATATTCTACAATAAATAATATCTTATCCTATTCATTTTTGTCTTTTCTATTGGACTGTTGTCTTCCTCAATTCAAATAATGAACTCTCATTGGTTCAGTTGCAACATTGGTAGCAGTGGTAGGTTGACAACCTATCTAAGAGAAAAATTCTCCCCAAAAAAGGATAGAGTATAGGCTGTATGGCTACTCCCCACCAAAAAACCTTCCTTCCAATCTTCAAGGGGGACATCCCCAAAGGGTATGTTATCTATCAGGACCAGCTGGTGCTCACAAGCGTGTACAACCACCTCTGCCTTGGGCAGTGCAACACAAGTGTCACCCCCTACCCCAATAGGATCTTTTTCAACACATGCTAAACCTCCAGCTTGGGTCTTTTGCAGGTGGTGTAGAAAGAGCTGACACTGTTAGCTGGCTTCATTCTACCAAAAATTGTCTCCATATCTGCCAAGTGCCTGAACCCATGTGAGTTGCCACCGCATCTGGGCGCCTTACAGGGCCTGCTCCAGTGTGGTTTACCAACTGGGCAAGCCAAGAGCTAGATGTCACATGGGAATCATTCAGGGACACTAAAAATCCTGCTACAGTGAAACTTTCTCATCCATTGTAATGAGAACTCCTCTCCTGGCTATTAAACAGACAGGATCTGTCCCTAAATATCTTGTGGCTTGGCAGCAAGCCTTTGCCGCCGCCCCAGAAGCTGTCACTGATGGGAATGCCATGCTCCTCACTTTAATAGTCAATGGGCTCAACCCCTATATCTGGAAGTGGGTTCCTGTGGGCTGTTGTACCTCCATTGACAACTTCTATAAGGCCATTGTGGAGACCAAAAACCAAGCTTTGATGGGCTTCTGCAGATCCAATGATGCACCACTTCAGTCTTATCCCACACCTGGAAGTGCCCACAATCAAGTGGGCTTCTGGCAGTCCTACCAACAGGAGAATGGGGCTAAGCGTCCCCACAAAGGGGATCTCCAGTTAGCACACATTGAGGACCCAGGAAAAGCCTAGGGGTTATAGATACAAGTGGTTCTTCAACCCTTTGATCCCCACTTTCAATCTCTCCTCATAAAGAACCCCTGTGATTATAACATGCACAATTTTGAGACTCTCAATGCATTCCAGGTCCATAGTGACAACCCCATCCTCCAAGCAAGCCTTTCTTCAAATAAAATTACCTGCTTGGCCTACCTTTTCTGTTTCTGTGGGAACACTCACAAGCTTTTGGTAGACACTGGGGCCAATCACACCATGGTTGACCAAGGGTTTGCAGATTCTCAACAGCTGGACTAAGTGCCTATCCAATTCAAGGCTGTACAGGTAGCTAACTCCCACAGAGTGGCAACTACCCATGAGGCAGTACCCTTCTCTGTGAGAATGGGGAAAATCCAGGTCAAGTTCTCTGGGCTAATCATGTCAGGACTCAGCCACAATGTCATTGCTGGTCTTGACTGGCTCTAGCACAAATGTCCCTATATCAACTGGGATATGTCTGTAATCACCCTCAACAGAAATGGGGTGGGTTTCCAGATTTATCCTATCAAAATGAGCAAGCTACACCATGACACTGTATTTGTCAGACTCACAGAAACGGGTATGTACAACTTCAAGGGGGAAGCTTTTTCTTTAATCAATGCTCAGTCAAAGTCATCTGCGCCAAACCACCTACGGCCCCTCTCTTACCACCTCATCTCCACCAGCACTTGCTGCCCTCCTTGAGGAATACAAGGACGTATTCAGTGAAACACTGGACCAACTGCCTCCTCCCCAAGAAATACAGCATGCTGTTCAATTGCGGGGTTGTTGCCCAAGGCACTTCCCCTTTGTTATCTGAAACCCAAGGAAGACAAGACTCTTTGTCAACACCTTGTGGACTCTCTTGATAAGGGCTTCATCTGCCCCTCCCTCTCACCATATGGGGCTGCAGTCTTCTTTGTAGCCAAGAAAGACGTGTCCCTTCAATTGGTAATCAACTACCACACTCAAAACAAGGTGACTGTCAAAAACAAATACCCCTTACTGCTAATTGACAACCTGTTTGACATGCTTGCAGGTGCAAAGGTCTTCAGTAAGATTGATCTCACCACAGGGTATAACCAGGTTTGCATTGCACCAGGGGATGAGGCAAAACTGCCTTCTGTACACACTATGGGTTGTTTGAGTGTTGTGTTATAAACTTTGGAATGACCAACGCTCCCTCCACCTTTGCCATGTTTATGAACATAGCATTTGAGGGTTTGATTGGAAAATGTGTTGTTGTGTACCTTGATAACATTATTGTCTTCAGTCAAGATTAAACCACACATCTTTAACACCTCTGTGCTGTCCTTGACACCATTTTTAAAAATCAGCTGAAGGTCAAGCCTTCAAAATGCAAATTGCTCAGGTCAGAGCTCTTATTCCTTGGGCACACCATCTCTGCCCAAGGGATAAAGGCTGACCCTGCCAAAATTAAGGCAATTGTTAATATACCATCCCCCATCAATGTGGGCCAGGTGCATACATTATTAGGCATGGTTGTCTGTGTGGACATTTATCCTCAGCTGCAGGGAACTAATTGCACCCCTCACTGAGCTCTTAAACAGAAAACAGCGCTTCCACTGTACCCCTGCCAGAGATCAAGCCTTCAAGACATTGAAGCAAATACTTACAACTTCACTTGTATTACAATTCCCCAATTGTAATTGCCAATATGAACTCAAGACTGATGCCCCTGACAGATCCATAGGAGGTGTGCTAAGGATGGAAACTGACAAAGGTGTCTTCCTCCCTGTGGCTTACAAATCCAGGAAGCTCACCAACTCATAGCACCACTACCACATACATGACAAGGAGTTAGCAGCAATTGTGCACTGCATTAAGAAATGATTCTGTTATCTGGAGGGCTAAAACTTTTCACCCCACGCCCTGACAGACCACAAGTTGCTCCAGTACTTCAACACACAGTCCCACTTGACACACAGCCAAGCAGGCTGGGTTGAGCATCTATACTCCTACCAGCTGCACATCAAATACAAGCCTGGGAAGGAGCTTGTCACGGCAGACACTCTCTCAAGGCTCTGTGTAGCTTCCATCACTAGGGACAATAACTTGGACCCAGGTTAGATGATGCTTTACCTCCATCCTGAGGCAACCTGTTACAAAGGCCTTTATTTTGTGACTATTTCCAAACTGAAGGACAACAAAAGCCAGTTCACCACTGATTCTTTTAATGTCTGCTGCCGGGCAGAGACAGGGGAGAAGACACCTTATATTTTCACTGCACAGCAAAGGGGATATCATAATACACTACCACTGCACCTTGGGTCCCATCAGAGGACATAACCTCTTTGAGATCATGAAGCGTAAGGTTTAGTGGCCTCATATGCGCCAAGACATCTTGGACCTCCTCAAGACATGTTTGTTGTGCAAAAAGAGCACGTCCAAACCTGCCCCTCCCAAGTCTGTTCTGCTCATCAAAGCAATGGAACCCTTCAAGCAGTGGGCCCTTGACATTGTTGGACCCCTCCCTAAAGACAAACTAGGCTAGAAGTACATCATTACAGCCATTGAATACTTCACCTGTTGTCCAGTAACATGGGCAACCACTAACCATACAGCCACCACCATCACCTGCTTTATTAGAAAAAAATTGTGGCCTGCTTTGGGCGGCCCAAACATCTTATCACAGATAGTGGACCCAAGCTTATAGGTAACATTATGAAAGCATATTGCGCCAAGAACGTCCTCCAACAAGTGATCACAAATCCCTACCATCCTCAAGCCAACAGGCGCATAAAACACCTGAATAGATCCCTGGTATAACTAATTGCCAGGCTTTCCCAGGAGCACCCAAACACTGCCTGGAATGAACACCTGCCCATTGCCCTCCTCATCTTACGGGCAAGAAGTAACAGAGGCACCAGGTTCATCCCCAGCACATTGGCCTTTGGAACTCCTAATAGCTTGACAGGATTAGAACAAGGGAAATTACAATCCATGGTTCCCAGGAAGTCTCCCTTGTTGACTACTCCCTCCCTGAGCCAGTGGCGTGCCAAGGACCAAGACATTGAACACAAGAAATTTAAGGGGGGGACAAAACACCTCAAGGCAAGATACTCTGTAGGTGACCATGTCTATGCCCCCAAACCCAATTCAGCCAAATTAGAACCCAACCACTTAGGGCCCTTCAAAATAAACACAGTCTATGAAAACCATACCTATCAACTTGAAGATTCCCAAGGAAACACCAAGAAGCTTTGCCACAATTGTTTGCACCCCTTCCGCACCATCCCCACACAAAAGTTATTTGTGTGGACCTTCCTAGATCTCCTGCAAACTCTGATACTGGTGTCTGACAACAAGCAGGGGGCAAGGAGGGTGTTGCAGCCAAGTTTTCCTCCTTGACTGCCAATGTATCCTACAATACACAGGGGGCGCTCAATGAGTCGCCCCTTGACGTATCTAATGACATGGACCAATCTGATGGCAATATCAAACTGCAGGCACTTTCTCCTAATTAGGAACGTTGTCAATTCAGTTTGCTGATCCTGGCACAAGTTATTCCTTGGTTTCAAACCTTACATAGAACCCACCACTATGCCACCCCCTGTGGCCTTGTGGCACTTTCCATATAGTATATTAATCACAATATTCTAAAATAAACAATATCTTATCATATTCATTCTTGTCCTTTCTATTGGACTGTTGTCTTCCCCAATTCAAATACTGAATTCTCAATGGTTCAGTTGCAACAGAAACCTTCTGGGGATGTAACTGTTTGCAGACTTTTGAGGGCCAACTACTACTTGGGGGTTGCCAGAACCAGTTTCACTACTTAGGGTAAAAAATTCTTTAAGTTTGAAACCCAAGGATGTGTTCAAAATTAATATTTTTTATGAAAATCTGCCTCTTGCACCTGTTCAGTCAACCAGTCTTATATAGCTTTCCTGTATCTTAGGCCAAATCCCCTTCAGGCTGTTTCTTTCAAAAGCTTCAACTATCTGTGCCCTCACTTTATTATAATAAAAGGAGCTCCTAAACTTACTGTAAACAACTCCATTGTATTATCATGCATTTTCTGAGTAAATGATTGAGCTTTAGGTTATTATATTGTTTAAAGATCATCATTAAAATAAGCTTCAAACCCAACAAATCCCATTCATGTTCTTCATCTCAAACATCTGAAGCGCTTTGCTACGCTTCATGGTCTTTCCAACCCCCAATTAGGTAAAAAGCACTTCACAAAGTGAACTGTCAATGTTTTGCACCTCACATCCTAAACAATTCCCATGTTTTCTTCAAAGTTTTGCCACATTAAAACTTGTTCATTTTTCATATGGAACTAATAGCTACTTTGTTATGCTGCACTTTTTTCAAAGTTTCACCCTAAATTTTGCCTATGTAGTAAAAAATCAAAAGCTTTCCCCAAACTTATTAGCCTTCTTCCTCTTTAGTAACTCAGCCTTGGAGAAAGGCTGATGTGCCTTCACTTAACATTTCCTGTCCTGTATAGTAGTTTTAAAAGCTATGGCAACAACCAAAAATACCTCAGATTTAAATGAAATGATTTCAGATTTAAACGGAATCCAAGTCGCGCAAGATTCAGGATTCAATTAATTTATAAAATTTAGTTAATAAATGGACTGTTAAACAAAAAACAAAATTTCACTAGCCCATTATATGAAATTATATCAAACATCAAGTGGTGTAGTTCAAACCACAAACAAAATGAACTGACGCAACAAGTGAAATGGATGGATGCTGTTCTGGAGTATATTATAATCCAATCAGGATTCATATGAGGCACCAACAGAAGAACTAAAGTGAAACAAAACTTGAGCAATCTAGAAGCAAGATTACACAAGCACAAAAAAAATGAACTCACACAAGATGTGTAGTATGAGCAGCCTAAAATAGAAAAATAACAGTTTAACAGCCAATCAACAGTTATCCAATTTAGGAACAGAGGAATTTTATCCATTTTCATGGCTCAGATTTGTATGAAAAGGTTTTGAGAACCTTCCAAATATGGACTCAAGATTACAATAAAAATAAATCATTAAATTTTAAAATTTCTACTTTTAGTGATTTTATCCTAAGTTTTTTACAATGGTTTTTACAAGCAATATATTTGACGGCGCCAGCAACCAAGCCAATAGCAGCCAAGCCAGCTTCAATGGAGGCAAGGCTCAGAACGTGGAGGCACCTGTTTACACCCAAGCCTTTGAGGCGGGTAATGAGGAAACTGACCTCTACCTGACCCCTGACCCATATGGCTTTGACTTGTTCAGTAGTCACATAGTGTCTAGCTCTGCCCCTGCTCCCGTATCCACCCCCGCACAAGCTTCCCACCAACCAACCAATCAGGATGGCAACCTTGATTTGGAACAACTTCCTGCCATCAGCCAACCTGCCCCCCTACAGCCAATCAGGCTTCAGCTCCCCCAGCCCAGCGCCCCAAGCAACAAATCATCACCGCCCAAATTCTTCAGGAAATTGTGGCACTGAATCTACAGGGTCTGTCCTGGGAACAGATTGCCACCCAGTTGCAATTTACCTGAGCTACTGTCATGCGGGAATTCAACAACCTGATGAACAGGGGGAATCTTATTGGGACAGCCAAGAAGCCCAAGAAGGCCCCCAAGTCATAAATATCTGAGGCATACCCAATCATGCTTGACCTCCTCCAGTGGGATCCCAAGCTTCCCTTGACCCAGGTTCAGAAGCAGCTTGCGCGCCATAACATATGGGTCTCTGAGCGCATGGTGCAGCTCTGGATGTATGAGAAGGTGGCTTCCATACGGGTTTTTACCAATTTTGCTGGCTATCAATGGGATGGCACTAAGGATTCCCTGTAAGACACTGCCATCAAATCAACCCTGGTCTAATGCCTGACTAGTCTAACTGATGATGTCATGTTCATCTCCTATTACAAGCTATCAATAGCTTTTGATGATTTTGGCAAGCAAGGAAAAGTTGCCACCAAGAATAGAAGGAGGAAGGTCAAGAAGGGGACAGTCATTGGTGCATTTCTGGCTGTTTCAGCCAAGGGTTTTATCCACTTTTGGACAAACCCAGATTTCATCAATGGCTACTCATACAGCCACATCCTCAGTGGATTACTTGACTCCTGGGATGGCTTGAATTCCAAGTACCGGGTTTTCTTGAGCCACCAGATGGAGGGTAGCTCTACCACCCTTGAGGCCATCCAGGGACACGGGCACCAGGCCTCAGTCTACCCCGTCGGCCATGCAGACGTCCATCTGGCTGATGTTGTCTTCTTCAACATGGGATCCACATTACAGGAGCGCCGCCCTCAGGCTTTTAACGACCTCTATCTTGGGGTCCTTGACCACAATTTTCTCTTTGGCTGCCAGATGGTGGCTGACTTGTTTGCGCAAATGGTTTTTCATATGAACATGGGTAACCAATCACGTAAGGATAAGCGCCTTCCACCTCAGGCCACTGCCACTTACCAGCCCATCCAGCCAATGACCAATGAGGAATACAACAAGTGTTATATGGCAGCCATCACGCAAAATCCTCTGGCCTCCACCCCCGCCACCAACACCAACACCCCTAACCCGCAAGCCCAACCCACCCAATCCCAGACCCCCCAGGCCAGCACTGCCTCTGTGTCTTCCTTCCTGCGTTATTCTGCCTCCTAGGCATCACTCTCCCCCGCCCCAATAAACCCCTGTCACCAAACATTTTCTGTTTATATTATCTTTTTTTGAATTTCAATTGTTCATGTTCTCTTTGTTTATAGTTGGTTTTATTCTTTATGGTCAGCTTATTTCTATAAAATCATATATTTACTATGTCATGTATCTAGATCCAGAACACGGTTATTTTTAGCACTTAAACATAGCCCCTTGTGAAAATATTAACAACAATTTGGTGATCAGCTAAATTTGAATTAGAAAATTATAGTATTAACTGTTTTTAGATAAAGTTGTTACTGATCCAAATTCAAAACCTCAATGATAAACTTTAAGTCAATCAGGAGCAGAGTGATAAAGTGATTGTTGTGACATAAAGGGACATTCAATAATTCTTTGATGCATGTGCGCTAATTAATATGATTGGCTGGATATTTTGCCATTGTACGCCATTGCTGCTGTGGCAAGTTGTTGGTGGACTAGTGCTAACCCAGCAGCTGATTGGGCACTAGTCCACTGATAACTTGCCACAGCGGCAATGGCATACAATGGAAAAACATCCAGCCAATCATATTAATTAGCGCACATGCATCAAAGAATTATTGAATGACCCTTTATGTCACAACAATCACTTTATCACTCAGCTCCTGATTGGCTTAAAGTTTATCATTGAGGTTTTGAATTTGGATCAGTAACAACTTTATCTAAAAACAGTTAATACTATAATTTTCTAATTCAAATTTAGCTGATCACCAAATTGTTGTTAATATTTTCATAAGGGGCAGTACAAAGCGCCAAAAATAATATGGCAATTAAGGAAACAATTCCAACACAAAGTAAACAACACATATTGAGTTGGGCGTAAAACATATACAAAATGGGTAAAAAGATGGGATAATGTAGTAGATGAGAAAACAAAAAGGAATAAACAAAGAGGCAACAGTATCAAAATAATACAGAACTTATTGGGGCAAAAGCTATAAAAACATATGGAAAGGTTAGTAAAAAATCAATGAGAGAATTGGAGAAGCTTCTGAAGGATCTTGACTTGGCAATTGCAAAAATAAAGGACATTGACTGCAAGGTCAAAGCCAAAGTGAAGTCTGCCATCCTCACTGGGGACAAAATTGACAAGGTGTCTGCAAAGGCACTAATGTCAAAAATGCCAGACACCCCAGAGAAGACAATTGAGCGCTTACTAAATATTAAAAAAACTGTGGTTGAGGGCCTGCAATGTAAGGCATATAATCTTTCTGTGCCGTCTGTCTGGGTTGATGACCCGGAGATTTATGAACATCTTAAACCTGCCAAGCGTGCCAGGGCAGAGGATATCAAATTTCCTGCGCAATTGATTGCGCCAAGAATGGCCAAGCCGGCCGAGGTTGCGGGCAAGGAAGAAATACAAGAAGGTAGCCTAAAAAACAAAATTAATAAATTTTCAAAAAACTTACCTTTTTTCTTAGAAAATGTAGACAGCAAACTCCGCCAAGTCCTGGTCCCTTTATTCCTGGCCACCTTTTACGCAAATTATGCCACTCATGTGGCAAAGCAATTGTATCTGTCCCCCCTTGTTGTGCAGGAGCTGGAGGACCCTATCCACGGGTCCTTTCTGATGTTGCGGGAGGCATTGGCAGAACTTAAACATGCCAAGGGGGCATCCAAGTGGGCATTTACTGCCTACAAGGATGCCCAACTGGTCCGCCTGGACCCAGTATCTCTCAGTGGAGTTTACTGTATAAACTCCATTGAGCTTGTTTGGGACGTCCTGGCAACGCTCCCATTCAAGAATGTACCGGAGATGGGCCAGGCTTATGCGGCTGCTTGCTTCTGCTTCCCAGTGGAGCACACCATATCTTACCTGTTGGAGAACTTTGGGTGCACAGTGGGCAAATTGGCTGTTTCAGACGCAACAGCCGTAAAGAAGACCAAGATCCTCCTTGTCAACTTTGGTTTGGCCTGGAGTGCTGACAAGACAGGGCTCCCTGCAGCCATGGAGCTGATCTTTGCAAAGACCCAGCACTACAAGAAGATTGGCACAGTCTATAATAAACTGTGTGAGTTCACAGAAGCCTTTGCTGGGCAAAGGCTTCATCTGGTTGTTTACCTGGGGCTCCTATTCTACTTTCAGATGGGCGCATCTGTAGAGGATCTAGACAGGGTCCTTCTGGGAATCAACGAGGCCCAGCTTGCACTCAACAGGAAGAAGGTCCCCCTTGGATATGACTCAGTTGATCATGTAATCCAAGACTCCCTGGTCCTGGCTGGGATATACGGATTTGTAGCCTGCCTGAAAAGCTGCTGCTTCACTCCCACCTGACCCTACTGCCTTTCACCAGCAGGAGGGAGTATTTCAATAAAGGTGTATCAACTGTTCACAGTGTGGCAGTGGAGGTTGTGTGCCACCTCCATTGCGGGGTAGGTACATACCAAAGAACCCACTACAGGCGCACACAATAAAAACATGATTTCAATAAATTTTATTACAATTTATAGTATTCTAATTATAATAAATTTTTATAATTTTTATTTAAGCAAACCAGTTTTGCAAAATATATTGCGGAAATGGGTTTCATAAAAGTATTAAATACACAGTAATAAAAAATTTCAACTTTACAATCTACGTTAATTTTTATAAGACTATTTTATATTTATTTGACAAAAGTGATATAAATATATTTGCGTAATCCAGTATCAAGCGTTTGGGATAACCTCAGATGACATATTAAATAATATATAATAAAATAAATAAATTACTTACATCTATTGATGGATCTTCTGAATGTGATTGCAGGCGTGGAAACATCTAAATATAAAATGATAATTAATAAATCTTGAATAGTAAATAAGAGAATATAAAAAAATTGGACACACTAAGCCTTTAATTGATTGGCTGTTTGGCTAGGCACGCAGGGATGGACAAATCAGTGTGGCCATAGAATTTGGCCACAGTCTCAGCTGGGAGGGTGTGGATCCTGGCCTACAGCAAATTAAAGAGGTCCTTGGTCCCAGTTGGGGTTCCACGCTTGACAACTCGCTTGAGCCACCCAAAGACTTCCTCAATGGGATTTAGGAAGGGCAAATAAGCTGGGAGGAAGAGAAGGAGTAAATTTGCTGTGGCCAATTGCTAGGGGCCCACTGCAATGCTTGTGTCAATCATTGAGAACTCCTCAAGAATATCAGCCACCTTGTGGAGACCAACATTGTCCAACACAATCACATTGGTGAAGCCTGGGCTTGTGTGCCTCAGGTGCTCCTGGACCAATCAGAGGAATGACAAGAAGGTATGGCTGTTGTGAGAACCCAATATCATTTGATAAAGCTCAACCCCCTTTGAACCGAGGAGAGCCACCATTGAGTAGGCTGTGTTGCAGACTGCAGCACGCCAAGCCATCCCGTCATTGGAGCCTTTGGGGACATAGCCATACTCATTGCACATTGACGAGGAAAATGCCAATTTTTCAATATAATAAAATTTGACTGTCCCCTTGGCTTTGAGGGCAGTGTATGCCTCTGCGTAGTTTTTCTGGACGTCAATATTGGCTGGGCTGTTTTTGTTGTAGGGGGAAACCCCGAGCTTTTTCCAGGAAAAGTGCATTCCCTTGACCAAATGATAATAGAAGGAAATTGAGGCCTCAATCCTAAAACTAGATTTAACCATGGCCTTTATATTTGCCAGTTCAAGATGGTAGTCCTGGATGATCTACTGGTGGATTGCCCATTTGTGCTCCTTGGTGAGCATGGTAGAAACACGCAAGGATTTCTCCGCGGCAAGGACACAACCAGTATTGATGAATTTTTGGAAGGTCTTGCTGGCGTACTTGGGATCCACTCCAACAAGGACCGTGGCCGCCTTGTAATCACCCAATTCCCGCATTAGCTTAAGCAGGATGATGTGTTTGATGCCAGGGATGCGCTTCTGGGTGGGCTTTTTAGCAGTGGGGATTGACTTGTTAGCATTGGGCACAATACAGGGCATAGGTACCTTGATATAAAAGGCTGTAACCTTTTTTAACACCAGCTGTCCCTCATTGGTTTGATAGAACTGGGGCTCCTTGTCATCCTCCTGATTGCCATCACTGACATAGGGCTCATAGCTAGTATCAAGTACAGGCTTCACCTTCTCCAGCATGGCTAACGGGATCAACTCTTGCCAGTACACAACGTCAAGCACATACAAAGTAAGTTCTACCTCCTTGTTTCTAACTTTCTTTGTAGTGGTGACCTTGGTTGGCTTCCAGATCAGCTTTGGAACCCAAGGGTTTATGCTCTGCACCCTAGCAGCTTGTGCTCCTTGAACCGGCTGTGCCAGTGCAGCGTCACTATGGAACTCTCCTCTCCTGTCTCCTCCTTGAGTAGGCACTTAGGTTGCACTAACTCTATTCTTTGACCCGCGAGGGCAACTGCAACCACGGCACACAACGGGTGTATTGGTACTCTGGTATTGTGTTCCTTCCATTTTAAAATTTAATAAAATATTAAATAAATTTCAATTAAGTTACTCACTAATTTTAATTTTTGCTTTTATCTGAATATGGATATTCAATTAATATTTTTTCCCACCTTATATCCCAATTATAGAATTTTTATTTCTTAATTAGTTGTTTTTGGTTTTACAATGCCCATTTTAGAATACTCAAAATATCCACCCATTTTCCTAGATTTTACTGCCAAATTCAAACACCCAACACAATATTTTTAAAATTTATGTTTTAGATCTTGTGTCTTATTTTAGATACCTTGGTATCATTCATGATTACAATCCATTGCACACATTGCGTGAGTGATTTTGTTTACATAGTGAGTTGCTATTGTGTTTTGTTTTTGGTTTGCGTTTTGACATACCTTGCTTGGGTGTATTTTGTCACCAATTCACATAGTAAACATATGTACACTAAAAGTCAACTCACACCATTTTGTTTGTGAATCAATGTATTTTGGATTGTATTTTGAATGGTTTTGCTTTGTGTGTGAGCCCTTTGTTGCTGTGTTGACTCATTTTGCCCATTAAAGCCAATAAACCCTGTTAACAGAGTGTATATTTTAACCTAAGAGATGGATTCCGTTTAAATCTGAAATCATTTTGTTTAAATCTGAGGTATTTTTGGTTGTTGCTATAGCTTTTAAAACTACTGTACTGCTCCTCTCTTTGCAAACAACCCACTTTGGAGAAACGTTGAATAACTTATTTTAACATTTCCCAAAAGCTGTTATGGCCTTTTCCTTCTCTATTAATCCACATTGGAGAAATGTTGAAACATTTCCCCAAACTGTCCCAAACTTCTTCTCATAGCCTAGCATCTCACATAGCTATCAAACATACTATCAATACCCCATCAGTGACCTCCACATAGGCTGTATTTTGTGGGTCCTCATCAATGAAACCACTCAGACTCAATAAATAAGTCTCCCAAGTGAGCTTCACCTATATTAGACCCTAATCATCATCTCTATCTAGGTCATCAGAAGTAGGCATACCTCATGCACCACTACTGTTTTTACTCACCCAAGTGGTTAGCTTGAGCTTTCAGGCGCAAATTAACCAACTTCACTTCCCAGAGACCTCCAAATCATTAAGTTCTGCAGATGCATCTATGAACAGCCACCCCAATGATGGTTCTGAGCTATCCATGCTTGCCCAGTAACTTTGAGACCTCCTTAAAGCTACCTTTATGTCATAGAAAGATAAACTTTACCTCCTTCCTGGGTAAAGTAACCCAACTGTATTATCACCCCAGTTAGTATCAAGACTTCAATGATACCTTAGTATATCTATCCCAGGGAAGAACCCTAGCAGTATTATTACCTCAGCTGGTCTAAGAATTCCTTAAACTCCTTTGTTTAACCATCACACAACCTACTCTTATCCTTCTAAAGCATTAACAAGGGGCTACCTTGTTAATACCCTACAGCCTAGACTATCATCTCTAACCCCCAAGGCTAGACATCAATAAGCCAATTAACATTTACTTTTCTCAGCCAACCAATCTTTATCTGACCAATACCAAGCCCTCACTTGAAAAATAGCTCCTCATGTTGATTACTGCAAGTGCTTTATCTAGCACTAACTAGATTTATTGGATTTGCTATTCCAACCTCATGTCCATGATCTGTTATTATAAAGGCGCTCTACTATATAGCTAAGTTAGGTCATATTATCTGGTGATCCATCCTTTGACTGTTAATGTACCCTTGCTGAAAGTTCCATCAAGAAAATGTGGTATCCTGACACATAGCATCTATGTATATCATGATCTTATAAGAGAAAGATCTTTCCAGAAAATCAAGGGGTTGATCCTAGTGTAACGTTTGGATTGAGTCTTGGGGCTAATTTCTACCTGATAATTAAATAATTTCTTGAGAAAATCATTAGTGAGAGAATTCAATCAAAGATATTTTCCAGGGCCCAAAATGAGCCTGAAATTTTTTCCTTTTTATTGGAGTTAAAGGTCACAATTACTTGATTGAGAAATCAATCAATCAATTGACTTGTTGATACAAGCCTGTGAAATTGACACACCTACTTCTCCCAGCTTACATCAAATTGTAAAGTTACGCCTCCCCATTAGGCCTTCACTTCAACTCCTGCCAAATTCTTGGGAATTTCTACCCAAATTATGTTTGAATATTTTATCTAAAAGGTTGCTGAAAAAGCCCAAGAAAGGCCATTAATTTAATATTCTGGAATTATTCTGAAGATTCCCCCACCTAACCCACCCAAGAGACACCTCTGGTTAAATATCATGTGCAAGAGCAGCCAGGAGCAGTGGTAATTGCATCCAAAGCATATTCCTGATGTTAGTTGGTTCAATTTTCCTTTTGACTATGTCCCTTCAAAAATTTTCAAGATCTTCCTGCCTCAAGAAATGCATTCTTATCCGCCCATATCATTGGTCAATTGGTTTGTGACATTCAATCTACCACCCCAATTCTATCCCATCCCTTAAATGAATGCAAGAGTTGTAAAAGACCTTGCTTCATCATTCTCTAATCTGATAAAGTTCAAAAAAATTTAGTAATTTTGGTCATTTGGTTTTATCTGTTGCTTTTCAGTGTTCAGTTGACTCCTTCCCCCCTTTGATCTACCCAGGAATTGTTGGCAACAACCTTTTGGTTGTTGCTGAAACCACGATTTTTATTGTGGTTGAGAGCTTGTTTTTATTTCCTCTTAACCTGCTCCCCAATTCTCACACAAATCCCTGGGAGAAAACCCCCAGAAAGTAACCCAAAATGCAATGAAGCTAGTCAAAAAATATTTTAATTGGCCCAAAATCCTAGTGTTTGGGGATTTGGGGCTCCAAAGGACATCAAATGAGCCCCAAAGCCAGGGCTATCTTTCATAGGTTAAAGTTGATCAATTGATTCCCTTAAGCATATAATAAGAGCATGTCTGTTATTATTCACCTGTGAAGCTGTTGTGCATGTGTGGGAAGATGTTTTCCAAGTAAAGAATGGTTGACTTAGAGAGGTAAATGTTTGTTTGTCCAACTGCAGTGGCTGGGGTTTTGCTCAACCAATGTGTTTGGGGTTTGTTTTTGCCTTGAGGTGCTATTAGGGTAGCCATATATTGGTATCTGAAAAGGGTAAAGAGAGTACCCAGGGATGATTATGATAATACAGTGTAAGCATCCCTGGATCATCTGGGGTGATAATACATCTGGGTTTCCTTGGAAGGAGAGGATGCTGAGTCAGAATTTCTCTTCCAGATGACCAACTGGGGGGATAATAAAGTTTGTGGCTCTTGGGATGATGGAGTGTTGAAGCAGCACTTAAATCTTGATATCAGCTGGGATGGGAATACAGCTGGTTCACTCCTGTCCAAAAGGGTCTGAGGGTCTATGTCTATGTCTTCTGGGTGGTTTTAAGAAAGAGTTTTACTACCACTTTTTAAGAATATAGGACCTGGAATCACCTGTGAGATAGATGTCTAGAGAAACAGCTACTAAGCCAAAGGGATCAGAAAGGTGCCCAGGAATTGGGGTTGGTTAACCTTCAAATTCCCAAGCTAACTACTTGAAGAGCAAAGAGGGGAGAGAAAGTAGTAGAAAGTTAGTGACTTATTACCTCTGAAAGCTTCAGTGAAAGATACCTATGTTGTAAAATAAGAGAGAGAAGTCCTAGATGGATGTCATCTATAATGATAAATAGAGAACAGAAAGAAAGATCCTACATGAAAGTCACCTAGGATGGTTTAGGAACAAGAGAAAAAGATTAAAAGAGATAAAGATAAAGAGAAATCTTGAAGAAATAAACGAAATAAATTATGGAGAAAATAATAAATAAATATTTATTTATTTTAAAGAATATACCAGAAGGCAGGGAAGATTGGTTCAAGAACAGGGAACCAGTTGATGCTTTGGTGTGCAAAGTGTTAATGTTTTGAGCGGCAAGAATTAATTTCCTAGTTGTGTCATAGTGGAACTTCAGAAATGGTGAGGTTTTAGACACTGCAATCATTGGTTGAGTTGAGAGCATGTTTACTGATGAATCTGATTTTTTGGAAGCCAAAAGCTTAAAGTATAAAAAAAATAATGAATCAATACTTTAAGCTTTTGAGAAAGTAAGTATTTAAGCTTATTTTACTATACAAGAAAGTGAGCGCCAATAGTTTAAGCTTTTGAAGTAAGCCATTCTGAAGAAAGAAACATTGAGAAAAGGCCACTATAATAAGGAGGCTAGCTGAAAAGTTGACAGGGTCTTTTGTAAATCTTTTGGTTGCAAGCAGAAGTTTGGTTGAGCGCTAGATCAGCATCTTAATAGTTACAGGTCTGGTTGGTTTGTAGTAGCCAGATGTCTTTCAAAGCATTAAGAAGTCCTTTATGAAGGAGTAGCTGTTCAAAATGACTCCAAAAAGTGACAAATCAGAATTTTTCTAAGTGTAAGCAGAGCAAGAGCAAGAGCAAGAGCAGAAACAAGAACAAGAACAAGAGCATGGAAAAGGCCAAGGCCAAGAACAAGAACAAGTTATACCACTGTCAGGGATCCATTCATTTAGGAGCTTTTCCCAAATAGAATGTAGGAGAGCACCCAAGTTGAATTTGACCAGAGTGGTTCTGACTGGTATCCCTATCATCAAAATATGGAGGAGGTGTCTTAGCAATTTTAATCTTCCCCAAAAGGGATTAAAGTGGTTCAATAAGTAGTAAACACTGATATATCCCAGGATCAGCCAAGGTGCCTGGGGGTATATAATAGGAGGAAAGCAGGCAGTTTTAACATACGGAGCATGGCGGCAGCAAGGTCCAAAGCAATACCAAAAGGAGCCCTCAGATTTATCAGTTGGAGTTGGATATGGATCTTTGAAGTTTACATTATCCCAACAATATCCCAGAAGCATACAGAAACCCCACACTAGGGGAGGGGCTTCATGCTGTTGAAAATGAACACAATTTCTACTAATCAGTTAAAATTTGAAAATGTAGAATTTATTGTGAATGATGAAAGGAATAAAATTGTTAGAAAAATTTGCTCTGGAGAAAGATTTCAGCTTAAATACTGAAGGGGGAGTGGGTGAGTATTGTGTACAACCTAAGATCCTGCAAGTTCTGGAGGTAAAGTATTTCTTTGAAAGGCTGCATCTTGCTGCAGCCTGCAAAACAAGAAGAAGTAAGGCTTTGGTTCACTTTCAGGATTCAGTTGGGCTGGTCACTGTGGGGTTCCTGTCCACCAGTCTCCAAAGTGTGCCCTGGGTCATAGCCAGAGACCGGCTGGAAGGGGTTGTCATTCTCTAGTGAGGGAAAATGTATCTCAGAAATATGTATAGGGGTTGAAATGGGCTTTTATTTACTCTCAGAAGGAAGATCCCCTTAGAAACCTTCTGGTATATGGCCTGGTGGATCAGGGAAACAATATGGGTTTTCCAATACTTGTAGTCCTCCAACAATATCTTGGACTCCTGCACCTTAGAATTAGACTCCTGTGCCGTGCTTAGAATACAGCTCCTTATTCTTGGGCTACTACTCCGTTATCTTGGGCTTCAGCTCTCTTTATAGCTCCAATGGCCTTGTTATAACACTTGTATAAGTCCAACCAAGATCCTTCTGGCAATCAAAAGGCTTCCAAAAACCTTTTAGCAGAAACTTAAAAGACCCAGAAAGACTCTGTAAAAGACCTAAAAAGACTCAGAAAGGCCCTGTAACTTTCCAGCTAGCTACCTTTTTATAATGTTCTTTTCCCAACGGTTCCTCCTTTAAATGGCTTTCTTCAAAAGCTTAAACCATTGCTGCTCACTTTTTTCTATAATAACTTAAGCTTACATACTTACTTTCTCAAAAGCTTAAAGTATTAATTCACTATTTCCTTGCTTATACTTTAAGCTTTTGGCTTCCAACCAATCATTTTCATTAGGAAACCTTCCAGGACTCAACCAATAAATGCAGAGCGCAGAAATAGACCATTTCTAAAGTTCCACCAGGATCTAACTAAGAAATCAATTTTCATTGCTCAAACCGCTCAAATTGACAACTCTTTGCGCACCAAAGCGTTAATTGGTTCACTATTCCAGCACCAGTCTACCCTGCATTAATCCTAAACCAATTTAAATAGTAGAATACTATTTAAACTGTTCTTTTGGACCTCTTCAATGTTTTCCCCATATATTTACAAATATAGTAAAATCCAAGGAAAACGTCCCACCAAAACAACTTTGTATCCAGCTCTCATAGCAACATACCTTCATCTATCCTAGGAACTTAATAAATAAATCTCTTACCCACACTTCTATCCACATTCCTTCTTGAGTTTACTACTAAACCAAGGCAAAACATTCCACATTTTACCATCTTGGCAAATAATTTGGCAAAATCTTGGCTCATTTCTCTGAACCACCAGTTCTTCATTATCATCTTCTGACCCTTCAGCCAGCTCCTGTATCATGATCAGCTAATCCTGAATCATGATCTTCAACCACATCTTCCAGCTCTTCATCTTAACCAGAAAGCAGTTCATCTTAGACAACAAACAGCTCATCTTAGTCTCTAAACAGTTCATTCCAGTCTTCTAACAGCTTATCAGTCCTCTGGCTACTCCTTTATCATGACCAGCTACTCCTGCATCATGATCTCTGAGCTCTTCAACTTATCCTCACTAAAAACCACCTTGGTTTCACCTGCACAAAGAACCCTTTTTGGTTCCAAACTTCAATATGAACCAACAGTCCCTCAACTAGTCTTCACTGTGATCAAACAGTCCTTCTTACTAGTCTTCTCTGATGATTCTGTGAACCACCTTGGTTCTTTATCTCAGTCCCTGTTATCAGAACCTGTAGACCCAGGCATGAGTCTACATTGAACTGGTGTTTGACTGGGCCCTTGCAAGTGGCACTCCACTTTGCCATTCAATCATAGATCAACGTCTATGTGTTGTTTTTAATCACCCAGGTGATTAAGTCTGGGCTTTCATCCATAAAGTAATCAGCTTTACTTCTCAGAGGCCTGATCACACCAAGTTCTGCAGCTGCTTCCCCAAGCAAACCGCCTTGGTCATACCTCTGAGAAAATCTATGCCCTCCAATGCTCACTCTGGGTTCTCCCCAAAGCTCCCATAGAGGCATAAACGAGAACACTCTACCAGTCTGTTAGGTAGGATGCTTGCTCACAAACCTCCTGCAAGTGTATCAGGGTATGTAGAGCCCTCAAAGCTCTTCCCCTCCCTGGAAGCCCGTGCTATCTGCCAGGGGTCCAAAACTTACAGCGCTGGTAGGTGTCCCCTACCATGCTGGCACATACTTCTACCCTAGCAGCCTGCGTTACCCGCCAGGGTCTAAACATTCTCCAGACTGAGCAGAAAATGCTACCCATCAGGATGGATCACTCCCCACCCCAAGCAGAAAAAGTTCCCTGCTGAGCTATCTCATTCTTTACCTCAAGCAGCCACAGTTTCCTGCTGGGTGAAGACCTTTAGCCCACAGCAGCCAATATCTTCTGCTGGGTGGAGACAACATCTGCCTCTAGTAGTCTTTACACCTACTAGATAGACCTTACTGTCCCTAGTAACCATCATTCTCTACTAGGTCTCTTCCTGCAACAAACAACCAAACTTTCACTTGGCCAACATTATCCCTGCCTGCAGACCACCAAACATGTGGACTGTCACAGTCACTATGTGCTGGCATGGATGAGTTTTTGGATGTGAGGTAGTTCCATGGTTTGGTTACTTTATCTGATTTTATTGGATGTTTGGGACCCCTGGCAATCAATTGGGTGATATTCTGCATTTATTATCATGCTGATTGACTAATTTAGCTGTTGGAATGTTTCTGGAATCATTAATTAATGATTTATTATCATTAGTGATGTTGTTGTCTTCTGGAATCTGAGGCAATTGGTTTTTTAGTATAGAATTTATATTATTATTTGAGTTTTTACATTTGCTTTTTAAACCTGTGTGTATATCATTTATGCATTTGTCTTTAAATTTCAAATGTGCTTTTGTTATAATCTTGTTAACAGATTCATAATCCAAAGACAACAACAAATCCAAATTTTAAATGCAGAATCATTATTATGATTTTTAATGATGTTAAAATCATAATTTTCAGTTTCCTTTGTGAAAGGAATAAATTTACTTATAACCACAGAAGGTTTATAAGGAGATCTTTCTTCTGTGTTAATAAAGACTTTCTTGACCCCTATTCTCCCTTTTGGGATTATTAGAGAGTTCACTTTTATCTTTTTAATAGAACTAGTATCCCTGAGGATGTCACTTCAACCCAGTTGGTCCCTGTCTTTGACCCAGGACACACCTTGGCAATCTTTCAGAAGCCAGAGCAACACAGTGTCAGTACCCAAAAAGAAAAGAGAACCTACTTTTAGACAATGAGAAATCATTATCAATCCAGAAATTAGTTTCTAGAAGGATATAGCCAGTAAAACAAGGCAATCATTCTCACTTTGATATTATCTAATAAACAACTTTAGTTTATGCAATTATAGTATTGTAAATTTTTAGGTAATAAATGTGATAGAAATTGCATGATAGTATGAAGCTGTGTCTAAGTGGTGGAGGATAAACACCCAAATCCACATAGAAGTGATGATCAACCACCAAAATGGCTTCAAATTTTTTTATTTCTAAAGAAGACACTGGGGTTTAATAAGAACATTAAAGCTAGTAAGAGTAAACCTAGGTAGATTTCCTGAAACAAGTTCAAAGAGTCTTTGTAATAAAACTCTGGACATTGAAAGTTAACAATAGTCTCAGTTTCAACTTTCATAGTGAATACTCCATCATTGGAAGGCATGAGTGTAACATTGGGCAGGCCGGAAGAAGTAGAACTTGGGACAGGACCCTATCTTTTATTTACAATACAATTTAAAATCATATTTTAAGGAATATACTGGAGCAGAACAACTACCAGATACATTGGAATATGTTAAAATTGATCAGATAAGCTTTAGTTTCTATTTGAGAAGTTAGGAGGACTCAACTCTTAGGAGTTGAACAATAGAAAAATTACAATATGTACCAAAATTATCAACTCAGAAAACCCACCATGAATCCATAATTCCTAACCTGCCTCATTATTGCAGTGTATAACTTGTCCAGCAAGCAAAAAAAACTTGTGTGATTAATTTCTGATGGGCCTTCTGATAAATGAGGGTGTATCAAGTGACCCTTAAATTATGTCAATTTATCAGTGTCAAGTTGTTACAGATATTTGAATCCTGAAAATTAACTGGGGAAGAGTAACCCATTTTCAATCACAGTTTAATTGAGATCCTTAAATTCCAACAATTTTTTTAAGGGCTTCCATGATTTTCCAATTTTCTGACTGGGACAGTTTATGCCTGGCATTATAAGAACAACTGTGACACTTAATATATCTTCAACTTCTTTATCTTGTTATTATTTTCAATCAAAGAGTACTAGAAAACACAGTTGCAGCATTGAAAATTTGATCCAAATGAATTTGTTTCAACAGAAACAATGTTTAACCCAGTCCCTTCAGCCAGACGCCTGGATCAATAAATAGATCCTGTTTATATCCCCCCTTTTCTACCATAGCTTTTCCCAAATCTGCTTCCTTCCCAGCCCAATGGAGCAGATGAGTTCCTTTTAGGGTTATATTTATTTTCTTTATCCACTGCTGTCATGGACAAGCTTCTATTTTCAGTCTATTCTTATGACATAATTCTTATTTGAAAATACTTCAACCTTTATCCCCACTTCATTTACTTTCATTTTTCTTTTTAGTTGCAGTTTAAAAACCATAGTATTTAACAGCATGTTTTTTCTTTGATAATTTAGTTTTTGAATAATAAATTTAAGATAATTTAATTTTGGTTTCTTTTCAGATCTATCCTATAAATGTTAGTAACCATGTTTTGGCTTACTTTTTTGCCTTTCATTTCAGATTTGATTTTCTGCTTCTTCTATGGTGTTTGGTTTAGCTTTCCCAGTATTTGCTTTCTCTTTTGGACTGTCATTGCTCACTATTTCTTTGAGCTCTTCTTTACACTTTAGGTGTTTGTCTTTGGGTATCCTCAATAATGTTTGCCTCTTCTAACTAAGTCTCTTGGTACAACACGCCATTTCAAAAACAGCATCTCAAAAAACGCCATCTTGAATTTAATTTGAGATGGAGTTTTTTTGTGTTAGTGATTTTTAATCACAAAATATAAAAAAATAGTTAAAATTTACATATACCTTTATAATGCAGCCTCTTGAATTTACTCCATCTCAATTCTGTCACTTTGAGTCAGATTAATTAAATCTTATTTTGCTAACTTTATTTATATATGAAATCACTTAGTGTGGGGCATGTTTACGCCATCTCAACTTTACATCATTTCAAATTACGCCATTTATCTTAAACTAAAATAAGCTTATACCTAAACTAAAATAAAGCCTGTGGTATAGTGCCAGAAGATGTTCCTATAGTATTAATCTAAGACACTTATAATAAGAACAACCTAAATAGACGCCACTATGATAGTCCTTCTAGTGATTGTCATTGCCAGGTAAAAAAACTAGTTTTGTTATATATAATTTATAACTTTATTATACATGGATATGTTGATAAGGGTTTTCTTAATAAAATATTTTAATAGTGATTTTAATATGGAAGGGGGTGATTACGCCATTTTTATTTACATCACTTCAAATTCCACCGAGTTTCATATCACCCAATTGATTCAAGGCGCACAATGGATAGGGGAAAATAAGGGGAAATTACCTATGACGCCAGGCTACGCTATATCAATTCCCCCACCGCAATTCTTGCTTTCCACTTTTCAAAAGTATAGTTTCACGTCTAAAACCACTTAAGCAAAAAATGTAAGAAAGCATATGAAACTTTGCAAATATATATTTTTTGATCTCCTCTAAACAACTGGGTACTTTTTAACCCCAGTTGTATAAGCTAGTTTTTGAGAAATGCAAGTTTTACTCTTTGGCCTGTTGAGGTAGCTCCACCATAGATTTATTAATTTAATATAAAAAATGGTCAAAAACACTATGTTTTTGAGCTACAGCATCTCAATTATGTCACTTTGAAAATGCCATCTTGAGAGCAAGTTTTCAGTCAAAACTCAAAGTTTTGCCTACTTGAATTACTAATAAAAAATTGTTTTTACAAAATAAAAAACATTGAAATTTTGATAGTATTTATTTTTTGATCTCCTCTCCAATTCTATGTAAAAAAATTGATACTTTTATATTAAAAACATTCTCATTTTTCTCTTTAAAAACAACCCTCAAATTGCTCATATTTTTAAACTAATTCACTTTTAGATGCCTCCCAAGTCAACTGCCAAAGCTGCGCCCAAGGCCTCAAAGGCCTCAAAGTCCAAAATCACTCTGCCCAAGGCCAAAAAGGCCAAGACAGCCCCAAAAAAGCAGCCTTCTAAGGCCAAAGCTCCCCCCAAGACCCCAACTCTGTCACCTGAACAAGAGGGAAACATTCCTACCCCTCCCCATTCTCCATTTGTTTACTCCCCCTCTGATCCTCAAGAGAAGTTGTTTAACTTCAATTGCTATTCTGACCCCACTTCAGAGCCTGAGGATGAAGAGGAGCAGGAGCCTGAGCCTGGTGCTCCTGAAGAAAGGCCAATTGAGCTCTGGGATCTTAACTCTATCCACAATATATGCAACCAAAATGGCACTTTTTCTGTACCAACAACATACCCTATCAGCTATCCAATTATGTCAAAGAAAGGGGGTGCTGGTTTTGTCTACAAGGGCTACAGCTTCAGCTTTAATGACAAGAAGAAGCCCATCCGCCAACATCACTTCAAATGTGATAATGTTGGCTGCCCAGCAAGGCTCACAACTTATGGGTTCACCAGATTTAAGGCCCTTACTGTTAACCACAACTGCGCCAAGCCTTTCAGCCCTCTCTATCAACTTATCTGCTGGTTTCTTTGCCAGGTGATCCCAACCACAAAGGATCAAACTGCAACTTAGGTTGTCAATGATGCACTCCTCAATTTAAATGATACCCAACTAGCAACTGTTGATGGTGCCTCAAAACTACAGAGATATTTTACTGATCAAAGATATGCTCTGAGCACTGAAGGCGTCAGTGCAAGCTCCATTGACCAATGGATCATTACTGAGGAGCAAAAACTATCTTGCCATAAAGAGAGACTCCTCCATGATGATGGTCAACATGCCACAGAGCGTATCATCTGCTTTGCAACAAGCCAGGATCTGTGCAACCTCTTCAAGTGCAAGACCTGGCTTGCAGATGGCACTTTCTCTACCTGCCCAAAGCTCTTTAGCCAGCTTTGGAATATCCATGGTCAGGTTGGAAATCTGGTTCTTCTCCTGGTCTTCTTTTTCCTCCCAAATAAGAAGCAGGAAGCCTATGTCCAGGCACTCACAATTTTAAAGGCCAAACTGGATGAAATCCTCCCAACAATTGAAGAGGAGCCCAAGGAGACTAGAGGGTGTAAGAAAAAATCCATCTCCTAAGAAGAAGACGCTCCCACCCCAACTAAGAAAAAGCCTGAAAGCCTTACCTACCACAAATATCTGGTAGTGGATTTCAAACAGGCTCAGGCAAATACCTTTATTTGTGTCTTTAAGAGCTCCCCTCAGGGATGCTACTTCTACTTCAGGCAGGCACTCTGCCGCTGCCTCTAAAAGTGCTCTGACCTTTATGAGCTGGTCTACACTGAAGGCACCAAAGAAGCAAAGGACGTTTTTAATTGCTTTGCTGCCCTTGCCCTTGTGCAAAAGGAGGAGACCAATGCCTTTTATGATGCCCTCCTCCGCCATCCCTATATCCAGGCCAACCAGGCAGCCTTTGCGCCCTTTATTGAGTATTTTGAGACTCAATGGGTTGGCATCTTCCAAGGAGCACGCCACATTAGAAAAGGCAGTGACTCAATCACCTGGAACTGCTAATAGCAGGTCAAAGACAGGTTGATCAAGACCACCTCTTCCCTTGAAGGGTGGCATAACCAGTTTGCCACAAGGGTTAGGGTTCATAAGCCCAAATTCAATAAGATCATGGTCCACCTCAAAACCCAACAAGCCATCTCTGCCCGCCTATTCAAGACTGGCATGAAGACCAAGGGTAATCCCCCCAAGATGACCAAAGCGGTGAAAAAGTACACTGAGATCAGCAAGGTGGTTCTTGCCTACTATCCCAAGGATAGCAAGCTTAAGCATCTCCAAGCTATCTCATTTGCTCTTTCTACCAATGTTTGAGCCTATCTGCAATAAACACTCCTTTATTTGTTCTCTTATTTCCTTTAATTTTATCATTATTTTAGTTTTTTTTAGTATTTAGTACAATTCTATGCTTATTTTAAATTATAGTTTATAGTTAAATTAGATGAAAATAGTTGTTTTTGGGATTATTTTAACTTTTGGGCTTTACGCAACTATGTTGCTACTAATTAACCCCATTTTTTATTGCAGATTTAGAATTCTGAGGCTTTTTTAAGCCTATAAATGTTTTTTGAATTTTTATTTTTGGGAATTTTTTGGGTAATTTTTGGAGTTAAAAAAATCTAAAATTTTAAAACTTGGTTTTCTTAGTTGAAATGCCGTAAATCAAAATGGCGTTTTTACTAATAAATCAAGCTAGCAGAAATTTGAGATGGCATATTTCAAGATGGCGTTTTTGAAATGGCGTGTCCTACCAGTCTCTTTCCTCCTTTTTTCTTAAGTACTGAATGGTTAACTAGGAGTGATTTGTCACCTGTCCTTCCTCAAATCAATTCTTGGCTCAATGATCCCAAGAAAATGGGGTTAAATTGGCTTTCACTTTAAAATCACCTCAAATTTAAATAAATGAATAAGCACTCTTGTACAATCACTCTTAACATCAAGTTGGTATTTTTTACTGGTACTTCAAAAAGGTACTTGTTAGGGGTTGGATTGTGTTTTCTTTTATTCTCACTTCTTTTATCTTGCATTTATTATCAGCATCATTTACAGTTCCATTTTTCCTTTTGACTCCCAGTGCCAGGGCCCAGTGGGTCTTGATGGGTCTCCATAGGAAACAGCTTACACAAATTTAATATAAAATTTTCAAATTCAACTAAATTCAACATTATTTTATTGGGCTAAACTTAGAACAATAACAAGGGGATCATTGCCAGAAACACCTTTATATACCATTTTTTTAGATTCTTTAGAATCTTCCTAAATCTTCTCAACAGTCTTAGACACTTTGCTGGTGGCATCAGGCTAGGGTTTGTGGCATTTTCTGAACATCATGACTCATGTTTCTTTTTAAAATTATGCAGATTGGGCTTTGCATCCTAATTTGTCTAAAAATAGCTTAGATTAATTCTCCAGTTTTTGGCTTCAAACCGTGTATAGGGACATCCAAATCTGTCCAGTGGTTGATGAGTTATGCTCAAATTAAGATTCACATCAATTCTTGTGCCTTGGCCGCATATTTTTGTCATTTGGCACTGGTTAGGAAGTTTGGCTGGCAGCCAAACTTTAAACTGCTGTAACTTAATGTCTAGAACAGCTAGAGAAGACATCAAACTAGCATTGCAATTTTTAGAAACATTATAGTTTACAAAAGCCATTTCCATAAAACAAAACATATGAGGAAGCTTTCTGACACCCAGCTGTGAACTTTATATAATGATATCCAATCTACTATTTTTGCACATTTGACCCAGCTGTTGATCTTAACCAATACCCTGATCATGAAGTTAGCTTATTGGATCAATATCATATTATTAGAACAGGGCTTTACTTCATTTTCCTTGGGTTAGTCAATAGTTTAAGTCCTTGTTTCACTTTTTAGAAGTTGTTAGGAGCTTTATTACAGGTATTGTTGCAAACCTTTCCAACCTTTCCATACTTTACCAATATCAACATATTAGGACTAAAAGAACTGGTCTATAATCATCTTTCTAAAGACTTCAGGCCTAAAATTTCATCTACTAAGGAGATATCTTTAACACCTGTCCACCCTCCTTATGGCTACACAAATTATGGGCTGCATATTTTACTATCTTTGGGATCACTAAGAAAGTGATTTCTTATAAGGGATCCTCTTTTTAAAGAGGAATACAGTTGTGATATCAAACAAGGGTCTATTACTCTCTAAAACAGAATATAGCTCTTCAAACTGATAGGGTAATGGTTGGACAAGGACCAGGATAGCACAAGGCATTTGAATCCTGAGACAAGGTATAAGACAGGGATAAAGAGAGCCAGATGATAACTATGAGCTACAAAAGAGGGATTGCAATCATCTGCTCCAGGATACACTATTAAGCGCTCAAGTGAATAATAGGGCAAGATATCTTTATTATAGAAATAAGCATTAACCAAACAATTGGCTATGAGCTTGGGAAGGGATTTTATACTTGGGCTGGTGTGAGGTGCTGTAGGACATGAAGTTTGCCTATGTTAACCCAGGTTACTGCAAGTTTGTCCTTAAGGCTGGCTGCAAGTCCCTGTACTTTGGATCCCATAATAATGCTTCCTCTGCAGTTGGTGAGATCAAGGCTTAATTATTTTTTGGAACCTTTAAGATCTAGACCATTGGGGTGAAACCATTCTTGAGCTTCTTGCATGTGCTTGATTTTCAATTCTGATAGTGCATTTTTCTATTATCCTTTGGTTTATTGGTGTCAAGGAAGTGACTTATGATATTCCCCATATGGGAACTTTTTGACCCTGGGCTACTGCTGCCAGTTATTTGATGAGAATGGTACCATTCAAATACTGAGCCTTTCAAAAAAGAACCCTCTCAGCAATAGAAGGTTTCCCTGATACCAAATCTGGCTTTAAAAATATTATAATGCTTATCAGAGCTTTTAAGGTAGACAAACAGAACTAATTTCAGAGCACACAGAAATTTTGCACAGAACAAATCTTCAATAGATTGACGTATATTGTTAACCATTATAAATTGTTGATCTTTACTTTCATTTTGTGTGCAACTTCTTTGCGATCTGAGCTTGTTTTTGGGTGTCTATCTCAACAGCTCTGAAAAGTACAGTACAACAATAGAAAATTCTTTATCAACCAAATCATAAGACTGGATATAAAGTATTATCCTATAATTTCCTAAATTAAATTCACTTGATTGGCTGTGAATAAACACATTTCCTTTTTAAAGTTTATTTTTGATAAAAATAATTGGGTAAATTAACTCTGTGCTGCAACATCTTTGATTACTCCCTCTTGGGAAATGTAACGCCCTAAGTAGTTCACCAAATGAGTCACCAAATGGCTCACCAACTAATCATTAAGTCAGTGGCACCACTATCATTTGACCATCTATTATAGGGATCAAACAATCCATATCCTAAGCGGAACACAACTTAAGTAAGCCCTGTGACTTATGAGGAACATTACCCAGATAAGCCCCACAACTCCCATGACGTACATGGACAGTATGTGGCTTTCCATGATACTATATATTATCTTATATTCCTATCCAATAAAGTATCATTCTCTTCTTAAATTTCCCCTTTCTCTCGTTTATTATAATTCCCAGAAGTATATACTCAACAATTGTATGATTGGGAGTACTTATTTAAGCCCAACTTCTGTATGCTTGCTGTTCAGTGATTTTGTGTTATCAGTAAGATTCCTTACCAGGATCACTATACATTTAAGTTCAGCCCAGAATGTGGAATATCAGTGTGTGAGTTTGCCTTTTTGTTCATTTGTGTATTTGGAACTTTGAATTCAACTATGATTTTACCTTGTGATTAAATTTATACTGTATCATAATATACCTATTAACAGGTATATAATCTTTAATATTGCTAAAACAGTATTGTGCCATTAGTTTTTTGTTTGGTATACAACATGTGTTCACTCTGAGCTGACTTTGGGTTGTTTATTTTAACAGCTGTGGAAATTATAGCAATACTTCTTAGTTCAAAGTTATTTAAACCATTGATCAACAGGTTCCAAAGAGAAATACATAAATAATTTTAACTGTCCTATCCAATCAGTTTATAAATTCTTAAGTTGTCAGCTGTGACTTTGCAATGATTTTTAGCTCTCGTACGGTCAAGAGCACAAAGCCCTTTCTTATTTGCTAACTAGTTAGTCATCTTGCAACCCTTACTCTTCCTAGGGTTAACTAGCCTTTTCAAGTAGAAAGGCAAAAGACTTAAATATTTTTATCATATTTGAAAGTAAGAATTAAATTATACATACCCAAGCTCTGCCTTGATTAGTGGGGTGTGAAGTTTGACAAAGTTCTTTATTGATCAATTGATTTTTAACAATATAAGCTATCCATGAAATTTCAGCAGCTTTAGTCACAAAGAATTCAAGGACCAAAATAATAACTAGACTTCCGCTACAAGCTTGAGCTGACCGCAAATAAATTCATATCATTTTCTCTTTGGATTTAGAATATAGTAATAAGCGAGAAACATGTATAGAAAAGAGCCACGGGGTAAGCCACTAATAACCGTTGATCATGCATAACCAACACACTGACAAATATCTTCGCAGCCGCAAAGGTGGCCCATCCAACAATAAAAGGAGACAATATGGTACTGATCTGTTCGGATGAATCTCTCAATCTCAGTAGACTGCTAATCACTGCTAAGAATACAATGGGCAAGAGACAATATCCGAGGACGCTAGCTGTTCGATAGAAATCTATTCCATCCCGACTCATCAAGTTCAGGATACAATATATAGACACACATCCAACCATTGCCACACCATAAATGTATCCGAATTGGATCCTGCCGGTCTAAAAGAGTTAAAATCTGACATGCTAAAGAGCTTACGAAAAGCAAAGCCAACCCAAGAAGTAGACAGAAGATCAGAGGACCAACGAGATCCACATCATCCATCATATGGGAGTCAACTGGCTTTAGAGGATTAAGAACCGCGAAAGTCTGGAGGTAGCAAAAGTTTAAGACAAATCGAGAAATAATTATACCTTGGTTTTGACATGATCAAAGTTGATGTCTAGCTCTAAAAAATATCAGCAAAAAAATTAAATTTTTAAACCTTCTAAGAGGGGAGGCTCTCCTGGCAAGCCTCCCGAGCCAAAGGCGGCCAAAAATGAAACTTGTACTTGAGGAGCTCCAGCAGGAGGTGGGTATGCGTATGTATCGTATTCTTGTGAGTTGGTAGTTTGATATCCATATGTTGGAGAAACAGCAGAGGAATCTTGACTGTATTCGCCTTGGTAATATTGCAAATTATCCTGCCCTTGGTAATAAGACTCATTTGGATCAAAGAGAACCGAATGTGCTTCACTCATTTTCAAAGAACTAAATCACCAGATGAGATACTGGATCAGTAAACCGCACATAAATTACTTATATTCGTTGAATTTTTGATTTTGGGCATTTTATTTTCCAGTTTAAATTTGAAGTATTGAAAGACATACGAAACCACAAATAAGTAAAATGAATATATCCAAAGGTAAAAAGGCAGAAATCCATCTGTTCATTTTTCAAAGTCCTATATTTAGCATTTTAAATGCAGTATTGAAAAGCTTAAAATCTCTTTTGATAAGAGTTCAAATTATAGTTTGATTATAAATCCCAGAAAGAAAGTCTAATAAAAGAACATAGTATAGCTACCTTAAGGTCAACTAAAAAGACACCAGCAATCAAGTTTGATAATATTAAAGGAATACCTGTATTGACTTAAGATAAAAGCGCTAGTGACGATATTGCAGCTCGTGCTCTGAGTTTGTAAACCACAATGGGATTACATTCCTTATAAATATTTAAATCATTTTATCTTTATCTTACTGATGCTTGAGCATATCAGACTTATGCATCAACCCAGACTTTGTACGTGGCGTGATGTTATAGCAACGTTTAGGACTCTGCCGCAATAACCGAGCCATTCCGCTAAGCTTTGGCTTTGGAATGTAATTTTGGCCAGAAATCTGCTTTGGGATACATGCCAATGATTGTTGAACTATGTGCTTTAGTTAAAATCAGATTGGAACAAGTTGATATCAAATTGATTCAAAGTTTCTTAATATTCAGCTTTCCTGTATAAAAATAAATATCGGAGCTTGAATTATTCAATCCAGATAAATTCAATGAGGAAAATTAGGGTCCCCCCTTTTTAGCAAATATTTAAACTAGACACCATATGATTATCTCCTTAGGTTCAAAACTGTGGACATAGAAAAATCAAAGTCAGATCAGAGAAAATAAAGTTGCACACTAGATGAAAATGCATCAAAGATTTTAGACCATTTAAAGATTCTGAGCAATTAATGGAGGGATCAGATTAAATAGATGATACACAAATAAAAGGTAATATACATGTGAGTCCCCAAAATCATAGGCCAGGGTATTGAAAAATAGTTCATAATGCTTCAAACTTATATAATATTTACTATATTCTGACAATGGCATATAGTGTGACAAGCACATATAGCCATTATGAAATTGTACTTTATTGAAGTGTTGTAACTGTGCTTTTTTAGCAGAGTTACAAAGGGGAATTTTTTTGGAAGCTAGATAATGTTCTTTATTGGGAGATAAGCATTATATAGTTAGTGTGAACTGTGGATAACAGGATTGTATTGATCAATCATTTGGATGGCAAAGGGGGTGGCTTGATCCTGTTAATGAGTCAAGCGCCAAAACGAGATATCCACCGTAAGGGATCATCATCTGTTCATGTTGTTGGATTTGGATATTTGAGTTGACTTCCTAGTCTGGCTCCAAGTGACTGGATAATTAGATTGCAGGTCACAAACCCGCTTACTCGGAATCTTGCTAGCGGGTTGAGCCTGCTGTTTTGACACTCCCCCAACTGAAGCTCAGCCTCCTCTGGGGGCAGATCGTCAGGGAGGTTGTCAGGAGCCCGGGCGCCATATTGGACTAACTGCTATTCTGTGGCAGGTAAAACGGTCTCCCGCTGTCTCTGTCTTGCCTTACAGGGCCTCAGGCAATCATGGTGGAAAACCTTGTCCTTTTTATGTTTCCTGAATCCTTGCACAAGGTAAGTGTTGTTTTTGTTTACCTTTAAGATAATTGCTGGGCCTACTTTCTTGGGTTGTAGTTTACTTTTGTCAATGTTCATGACCCAAACTTTGTCACCGACATTGTGTCTGTTTTAGATGGGGACAAATGTCTTTTGTAGATGCTTGTTTTCTATTTCTGTTTGATTGCTATTGGCCTCTATGACCTGGGGATCTGAGCAGGGGGAACCTTGCTTGGTATTTCCAGCTTGGGTCCCGTGAGGGCTTGAATAATATTGGGTTGTGTGCCGTAGACGAGCTTGAAGGGGCTTTTCCTGGTGGATCTGTTCATGCAAGTACAGCATACAAGAAGTAAAGCTGGTAGCTGCTTATGCCAGTCCTCAGGTCTCCCAATGGTGAGCTTGGCTAGGTCCTACACTAAGCTACTTTTTAGCCGCTCCGCTTGTCCATTGGCCTGAGGATGATAAGGTGTTATCACTGCGTGCTGGGCCCCATTCTTGGTGAGGTATACATTGGTGTTTTTGGAGGTTAATTTCTTGCCCCCATCAGTTATCAGGAGTCCTGGCTTTCCAAACTTGCTGATTATTTCCTTACCTATGAATTGTCAAAAGTTGTTGCCTGTGTGGGTCTTCAATGCCTGCACTAATGGCCAGCAAGAGGCAAAGTCAATGATGGTGATGATTTATTTCTTATTGTTGTGTTTTCTGGGCATGGCCCCGCTGTCATAAGTGACAAAATGTTATCAACCATGCTTATTGAAAGGCCTCAACTACAGGATTTGAACCCTGGCTCTCCGCGGGCCGCCAGCCCGCAGTTTTTTTGGCTCAAACCAGAGCAGGATTCAACTTCAGAGAATCCTTTGAAGCTTGGCAAATCAAATTCACCTACATCAATACCTCCCACGCCAAAGGCTCCTAATAACTCAACTAATCAGTGGGCGGGTCCAGCCACAGATCCCGGGATAACTCAGGTCCACGCAGAAGGGAAAACCAAGAACCTTCCCATAGAACGCGGGCCACCCAGAGACGACCAATCCCACAACCTGACTAGGAAAGTAGAGCATTCTCAGTTTGAGCCAGCCAATGAAATAACCCCCGCAATTGATGCCACTGAAGACTGGGAAGACCTGGTGAAAGGAAAAACCCAGGCCAAGGAAATTTGTGAAAGTTTTACCATGACAGATGGGCATACTTATACCCTGGACCACCAGGAAGATGCCCATTGCCATCCTTGCAATAAAGTGACATGAACCTTTGGTTCAACCAGATCATACCATACTTGTTGTTAGTTCTATTTCATTTACAGCCTACATCTTGCGGCTCTGCACCCCACACCTACCTACCCCAAGAAACTGCAGACCAGCTGCCTGATCTTTACCGTCCACCAGGAGCTCCCTTTGGCCTAGTACATTTCACCAAGTACCCACCCAACCCGGCATATTCTGAGTTTACTCTAGAGGAAATCCTGATCCATGACCCCAAAGCTAGAACTAGGGAGACAGAAGTCCTTTACAGAGAGGGTACCAAAATCATCCAGCCCCCTCTGCTATTCCAAGATAAGTATAATTTCTGGCCTGCATATTTGGTTCCAATGACACTGCCCCACACCCTGCGGCTCAACCGCCTGCAAGAATCCGTGGCCACTAATGAATCCACTTCCACCCAGATATTCAGGATGATGTATATCATCCTCACTGGATTGATTGATTGATTCCATGGTGCCTGTGAGAAAACCTTGGGCAGTTCTTGGAAAATTGTTATCGTATATTGTAAAGTTAGCCCCAATCTTGTGGTGGGCTCTCCCTGCTGGGCCCACAGGCCGTCCGCCCGCAAGTTCTCAGGAACCCCCCACAGGTTGGATCCCTGACACCTGCAATGTCAAGGATACATACCTTGAAGGGCAACTGGGAACAAATAGGCAATACAGACTTAGGCAGGGTGTTGCTTTTTGAAAACTTTTCACGTACTTTGCATTGGTCAAGAACTTCTTAATCATCCCAGTATAGAGTTGGCCACCATGCTTTATGCTTGAGAAATTTGTAAAGGTTGTAAATTTTTGTATGTCCTAGGTCTCTTTGGTAGTGTAGAATGGTGTCAACTCATTGGTGTTTAGGAATGTAAGGAATGGTGGTTCTATCAGTCATTTTGCGGTGGAGTATCCCATATATGTCTATGAAGAGATGTACATTTTTGATGAACGTTTCTTTAGTGATGTCAGTAGTTCCTGGAGGAAAGCCTTTGCCTTTAGTTCATAGTACCAGGAGGGGCCAGCCTGGATTGAGACTGTTTTTTCCTCTTGTGGCTAAAACATATAAGCAAGAGAGTACATCTGCCATGGCAAGTTTGGGTCCTGTTTTGTATTGGATGATCATATTAAACCTTTTGAGAAGCTCTATCCAGTGTGCCTGGCGTCTGGACAGATTGGCTTGTGTTTTGAAGTATATAAGGGACTTATGGTCTGTCAAAGCAGTGAACTCTTCCTGGTGTTCCAGGTAGAAATTTCACTTGACAATACAGTGTACAATTTCCAGCAACTCCTTTTTGTGGATGGGGTAGCAACATTTGCCGTCTGTCAGTTTGCGCAACTTGTAGGCTACAGGAAGGAAGTTGACGTTGGTGTTCTTGATCCATAGTATTCCCCCAATGGACACATCAGAGGTGTCTGTCTCCATTTAATACTCTCCATCTTGCTTAGGATACTGTAGAATTGGAGCAGTTGTAAGCTTCTCCTTTAGACGCCAGAAACAAAGGTCAAATTGAGGGGTCCATAAAAACTTAGACTTGGCGCCAATTATGGTTGACAAGTGTGCTGTCAAGACACCACAGTCAGGGATAAATCTTTGCACATAGGCAACCATCCCTAGGAATGTACAGAGTTCTGACTTGTTCTTTGGAGGTGGCATCTTACAGATGGCCTGGATTTTCTGGTTGTCAGTTTTGATTCCATCCTTCAAAACTATGTGTCCCAGAAAGGGTAACTGTTTGCAGAAGAACTGACACTTAGAGGGTTTGGACAGCAATTTATGTTGCGCCAGAGTGGCAAAGACTGCTCCAAATCCTTGTGGTGTTGTTTTATCAAGGGGCTGTAGATAATGATGTTGTCTAAGTGCACTAGAGTGTGCTTGTCAATGTGGGGGACAAACACCTCTTTCATGAAGGTAATAAAGGTTGATGGCGTGTTTTTCATCCCTAAGTTGAGCACAACACATTTGTATGACCCGTACTTGGTGCAAAATACTGTCTTGGGTATGTCTTCCTCCTTGATGTAAATTTGGTTGTAGCCTGCTGTCAGGTCAATCTTGGAGAAGACAGTTTCCCCAACCAAGGCGTCAAAGAGATCATCAATAAGTGGAAGTGGGTAACAATTCTTGATGGCTCGTTTTTTAGGGCACAATAATCTGTACCAGTTAAAGAATTCCATCTTTCTTTACCACAAAGAATACAGCAGCATCAAAGGAAGGCTTTGAGGGGCAGATAAGTCCTTTTTACAAAGCCTCTTTGAGGTAAGCACATAGTGTGTTGTCCTTGTTTGGAGTAAGTCAGTAGATAGGTTGCACCTTGGGTATGGCTCCTTAAAGTTGGATGGAGTGCTGTATGTGTTTCTCTGGTGGCAACCCTGGTAGAGCCTCTTTAAAGATTTCTGGATGGCGGGCCACAATTTTGAAATCCTGAGGTGTGGTGGTGTCTTGGTGGTCCTTGAAGTGTATAATTTCATACTGAAAGGAGTCCCAGTCAATTGCCTTGAGTTTCTACTTTTCATTGAGGGTTTCTTTAATGAGCACAAAGATATGGTCACATAGGAGCTGGTCCACTGAGTCAGGGTAGATCTGGTGGTTGACTCCCTCACATTTGATGGTCAATAAAGAGGTCACCCAGTCTATGTGAGGGAGTTCTTTTGAAACCAGTTCAGTCCAAGTACAATATCAAATTTAGGGAAGTCAATGACAGGTCCCTGAATGGTGGAGTGCAGATTCTCCAGCGTAATGAAGAAGGGGGCATTCTCCTGTGTCACAGCAATGTGATGTTCATCAGCTAAAACTACATTCATAATTCACTAAGGATTAGTGGTTAACCTGAACTTGTCCACAAAGTTGCTATTGACAAGGGTACAATCTGTTCCTTAATCCAAGATTGCTGAACCTGTGTAGCTTCAAAAGCAGAAATGATAAGACATCAGTTTATTGGGATGTCTGGCAATGGTGTGGAGTAATGGATCTTCTTAGGGCACCTGTATCATTGGACACTGATCTACGTCCTCAGGTTGGTACTCATTGTTGGGCAAGTTAGGAGTTGTTCAGGGAGAGCTTGGTTCACTTAGTGCTCTCCCTGGGCTTTTCCCTGTCCTGATTATCTTGTGTGATGGTGACACAGAAGTGGGTACAATTTGACTGTACATTGTTCCTGTTTCCAAGAACATTTGAGCCAGCAAATTTATGGTTTGAATTATGGTTGTTATTGTTATTCCCAGGCAGAGGGTGGTTGGAATGTCCATCTGGGTGAGAGTCCTTGGGTTTCTCTCTTTTCCCAGTCTGCGCCTTATGAAGGGCATTGGATGTTTGTTCTTCTTTCTCTGCCTCACAGTAAAGACTCTGTAAGTTGGTCACCTGATCCAGGTTGACGTGTTGCATCACGTGCAACTTGAGTGTGCTGTAGTACATGAGATGGGTAGCTGGGGTGTCAAAGGCCATATCTGAAGTAGCACATAGGCAGAGTTCTTTGTATGCTTGGGTAAGCTCTTTCACCATGCCTTCTTAGGTGAGATTCTTTACTTGGCGTATGAGCATGAGTGCAGTGTCCTTCAGCACATATCTTGCCAAGAAGTCCTGCTTGAAGGTGTCTCAGTCCTTCTCAGTGTGGTACTTGTACCACTTGTCACACCAGGTGCTAGTGTCATGTGTGAGTTGGATGGAGATTTCTGAAATCCAGAAGCGTTGTGGGCATTCCATTTGGCCAGTTTACTCTGGGCAGATTGAATACATGTTGTGGTGTTGTTGTCATTGGCTCCAGCAAATGGTTCCAGGGCAGTGCTTTGGAGTCTTTGGGCTATATGGGCTGGCATGATGCTTTCATCTGTGGCTCAAGGGACAGTGGTAGGTGCTTGGAATAAACCTTGTGCTGACAAGGCTTTGAAGGCAGAGAGCAAGATTACCATGTTCTGGTACAGGACAAACTCATTGGGTATTTTGGTATCAGGTGTGTATGGCGCCCAGTCTAGTGGGGGGCCAGACATAATTCTATCAAAGATTTTTTGACTGCGGCAAGTACAGACAACAGGAAAAATTTTGAGGAATAAGGTAGGATGGAAACCCTACCTGTGTTACCAATGTTGTAACTGTGCTGTTTTAGCAGAGTTACAAGGGGGAATTTTTTGGAAACTAGATAATGTTCTTTATTGAGAGATAAGTATTATATAGTTAGTGTGAATTGTGGATAACAGGAACATGATTGTATTGATCAATCAGTTGGATGGTGAAGGGGGTGGCTTGATCCTGTTAATGATTCAAGCCCCAAAACAAAGTATCCACCGTAAGGGATCAGCTTTTGATCATGTTGTTGGTTTTGGGAATTTAAGTCAACTTCCTAGTTTGGCTTCAAAACACTGGACAGTTGAGTTGCAGGTCATGAACCCACTTAATTGGAACCTTGCTGGTGAGTCAAGCCTGCTGTTTCACCAGAAGAGTGTGAGAGAGGGGACTAGACTTACAAAGCCCAGGTATCATCCCGGTGAAATAATCCATCAGGATGCCATCCAGTGAAAGACTGGAATGGCCAGTATGAGGGGCCTATAGGGGAAGCAGTATGAGACAGGGGTGAAAAGTAGGAATTCAAGTTCATAACCAAGGCACCCACCAACATCCAAAGAGATATGTTCTGGGTGAGATGAGAGTTAATGTCCTTAGGGAGAAATTATGATAGGGGCAAGTTGGTGTGATTTTTAGAGAATATAATACTATTACCTACCTGTGCTTTAGAAGGGGATACCTCAGCATCTATCTTCTGAATAGTGGGGAAACCCTGATGATACATTCTCACCCATGTGGATATCACAAGCAAGTTCACAATGAGTGAAGTCAGGATGAGGTGTTAAATTGGGTTCAAGAGCAACCCAGGATTGATAACTGAATTATGTGCTTCTAGAGAGAGTCTTTCCTATAAATATGTGAAATAAGTTCACTAAAACAGAAATACTGGCACCAAAATCAACACTAACAACTTCAATAAGGGAGACAGCATTCAAAAGAATTTATCCAGCAAAAATTTAGGAATGGGCCCAGGGAATAGAGGGCCGCAAAAAGTTGTAGGTTTAGATTGAAGTTGTAAATCAAATTGATACACACCAAGCTAGGAGATTTGAAATTGGTTCAAACTAACCCTATTTTGTTTTTCAACAAAAAACACAGACAAGCAGGCAGCAGGGAAGGCAACCAGAGAGAGGTGAGAGATAATGGGAAGGGCAGAAATCATCTCAATAATTAATATTATCAACTCCAACACAAAGCTTAAAGCAAGCTTTGAAAATCAGGATATTTATTTGATAATTGAAAATTGGTAAGCAAGGGACCTGAAGACCCTGGATTTCTTTTATGTTAAGAAAGAGGGTGATAACAATGAGATTTTCAGGGGGGTTTTGGTAGGCAGTGAGAGGGAAACAGTTTTGTTGAGCAGACCAATCTTCAAATGGTCCAGACCCAAATGTAATTGAGGCAACCGGGCCATCTGAGATTGTTAACAGCCTGATTGGCTAAAGCAAATCTCTTTAGGAAACAGGTGTAATGGTCTGATTAATGGCCAAAACTGACATCACAACCTGTATGTTCTTAGAATAACTTTTAGCAGGCCAAGGGACCAACAGACTGGAATAAATAATTTAACTGAGATGCCAATATGTGTGGAAAATTATAACCAAATTTTCTGGACTGTGGGGCAGACAGACCTAATGAATCTCAGAGGGTAACATCTTTCTGTTGACTTTCAATTTGAAGTAGATAGGGTCTATACTAAGACAGCAGGCAGTCCAGGCAGATCAGTGTCACCTCCATAGTTGGGGGAGATTCCAAAGCTGAAGATAGTTTTATGAAGAAAAAGCCACTACAAACTGCTCATTTACAGTTTGGGAAAGATTCTTCAAGTTACACAGGGGTTGCACCTAAATGCAGGCCATCTTTTTGGTTAACCTAGGGAAAATATCCCTATACTAAGTCAATGAGCCCCCTGGAACTTTAAAATTGAAGGGGTTATACTTATCTATGATTGTGCTAATTTTTTAGAATAAAAAACACAAGTTGATAATGGCTGCTTGAGCTAAAGCTCTTTTGGTTGTTAAGCTGTAAGGTTAGAGGCTTTCTGGAAGATAATTGTAAATTAATGCCTTTAGGCTAAGAATATAATGTTGGTCTAATACAAGAAGATGGCAAATTTGAAAAATAAATTGTATAATGTGTGGCAACATCTTTTATCACTCCCTCTTGGGAAATTAATGCCCCAAGTAGTTCACCAAATGAGTCACTCAATGGCTCACTGACCAACCTATAAGTCAGTGGCACTATTATAATTTGACCATCTATTACAGGAATCAAACAATCCAGATCCTAAGTGGAACACTACTTGGACAAGCATCATGACTGCCATGATGTACATTACTCAGATAAGCCCCACAACTCCCATGACATACATGGACAGTATGTGGCTTCCTGTGATACTATGTATTATCCTGCATTCATATCCAATAAAGTATCATTCTCTTCATAATTTTCCCCTTTATCTCATTTTATACACTTCCTAGAAGTATATACTCAGCAGTGGTAGCACAGGTAGGTTATCCACACCTACGCAACTATAAGGAAAAATTCCTTCCAAGAAAAAGAACCAGAAAATGGCCCTTCCCGCAGGTTGGAGAGACTACAAAGAGGGACCAGACATCCCCACAGGCTTCACCATCTTCAATGACGTCCTTGTCCCCACAAACAGTACAACCTTCTTCACGCCTGTAAACTCCTGAACCTGCCTCTAACTTCTGCAGTCACACAGGTGCCCAAGATACACAGTATTGTTTTTCCACGCCTACGCTCAGCAGAAATTGGGACGTTTGCAGGGTGTGCCGGGAAAACGCCACCCTCTGGACTAACAGCACACAAAGCAAATTTACACAAGTAGACTACCCTTGCAGACTCTTGACCAGCAAATTTGCCCTTTGTGTCACGGGAACTGCCTCACATTTTGTAAGTGAATGGCTAGAACAACACCCCAATCAGAAAGAAAACTGGGAGGTGTTTAAAGCTGTGTTCCTCAAAAATATTTTCCATGAAAGACTCCAACATAGTAATCATGACAGAACTTAGAACCTTTAAAATGACAGGAACAATCAAAGATTACATTGTAGCGTACAAAAACTTACGTGACCAAGCTCCCAACACCATCAACTTTGACAAGCCTGGACTAAATTTAGACTTCTACAATGGCCTCCCCACACACATTAGAGGTCAGTTTGACATGACCTTCTGCAAGAACCTTGAGGATGTGTTCTTAGAAGGAAAGCACACAGCTCAAAAATCTGATGACCTACATGCAACAAATAAACAAAAAAGAGCCCCATAGCAAGAAAGGACCCTTGACCTAATAAACAAAACAACCAAGCCAACAACACCCATCCTTTAAACAGTAATTGCAATACTCAAGCCAATCAGACAAGTACTGAAGATACCAACAAGGAGGAAAAGGCTCAGGGGAGTGTTTAGGCAAGCCGCCCTCCCCCAATCTACAAGACTCATACAGGGACCAAGACGTGGATTCAATCACTATGATCCAAGCACCTCCAGAAATCCTCTACTTTTTGCCGCCCAAACTGGAAATAAACTCCTCACATATCCTTTCTGTTTTTGCATATATCAGGGTACAGCACTATTTGACACTGGAGCAGACCAATCCCTCATTGACAAGAAATTTGCCAACCTCATTAAATTGCCCACAGTCCAAAGTAACATCAAGAAAGTTATCATGGCAGATAACAGAAGCACACCAGTCACCAAGGAATCAAAGCCTTTTTGCACCCAAATGGGAGATGTAAAAACTACCCTCAGTGCCCTATCATACTAATCCCCAAATATGATACTATACTTTGCCTGGACTGGATGCAAAAGACCAAACCTCATATTGACTGGAATATTGCTAACCTCATCATACAAGTCAAGAGACCACATGTTTGTGAAAATCATGGAAACAGAAGAGGAAACTGATCCCAGCAAAAATCAATTGGAACACCTGCACATACAAGGTTATTCACTTCAAAAATACAGAAACCAGACAAGAGAAAGACTACATCCAAGAACAGCTGGCCAGTGAGTTCCCCTCTGTCTTCCAAGAAGCCTTATCAGGCTTACCATCCAACTGCGGCATACAACACAAGATTGACCTCAAAGGAAGTGTACCAAAGGCACACCCAATCTATTGTCTCACACCCCAAGAAGACAATGCCCTGAAAGACTATCTGGACAAAGCCCTTGAGAAAGGCCTCATTCAACCTTCAAAATTGCCTTTTGGTGCTGCTGTCCTCTTTTTAGAAAAAGAAAGACACAGGGCTCAGCCTAGTCACAGACTACAGAGCGCTCAACAAGGTCACAATTAAGAACAGATATCTCCTGTCCCTGATTGATGACCTTTTTGAAGCCCTGGGGGGGTCCCAAATCTTCACAAAAATTGATTTAACAGCAGGCTATCACCAAATTTGTGTGAAACCTGAAGACATTCCAAAGACTGCATTCAGAACCAAGTATGGGTCCTTTGAATGTGTTTTCCTCAATTTTGGTATGACAAACGCTCCAAGCACCTTTGTGACCTTCATGAACAAGGTTTCAAAGAACACATTGGAAAACAAGTAATCATCTACCTGGACAACATAATCATCTTCAGTCCAACCTTAAAGCAACACTGGGAAGATATCCACCTGGTCCTCTGCACCCTCAAAGAAAACCAACTCATTGCCAAACTGTCAAAGTGTGACTTCTTCTAGTCTGAACTTCTATTCCTTGGCCACATTATCAGCAAGGACAGAATAAAACCAGAACCAGAAAAGAATAGGTCCATAACCAAAATTCCAGCCCCAAGAATTAAACTGAACTCAGTATCTTTCTAGGCATGGTAGCCTACATAAGAAGGTTTATCCCTGAATGGGGTGCCCTAACAGCCCCCCTGTCTGCCATTACAGGCAAAACAACCAAGTTTGTCTGGACACCGCTAAAAGACCAACACTTCCGCCAACTAAGGAAACGCATGGTTACTGCCCCTATTCTCCAATACCCAAATTGTGAGGGAATATATGAACTAGAAACCAATGCATCTGACTATGCCATAGGAGGAGTACTCCATATCCAAACAGCAGAGAAGATTTTTCTCCCTGTGGCGTACAAATCAAGAAAACTATCTGACAGCAAACAAAAGTATTCCATACATAATAAAGAACTGGTAGCCATCATACACTGTCTGATGAAATGGCGATGCTATCTCAAAGGAGCCCAGACATTCAAAGTACTCACCAACCACAAATTGTTGATATTCTTCAAAACACAACAACACTTGCCAAGAAGAAAAATCTAGTGAATGAGTCTCATACAGAGATACCCAATGAAAATTGAGTATAAGCCAGGCAAGGAAATGCTTACTGCAGATGCCCTGTCAAGGCTATACAGTAAGCATGTTCTATGCGCTGATGGGTAACCAATTGGCCCATGTTAATCAAGGGAATCAACAAGAAGGGGCCCACCTGGCACACCAATGGACATCCAAGAGAAAGTCCTTAAGAACAAACACCTGCTCAAAAATGTATATGGTATGTTACACTGAATACTTCCAAATGGTGACACTGTACCTTACGTCCCGTCAACACAAAAGATTGACACAATACTCCAATATCACAGAGACCTGGGACACACCTGCAGTAGAAACTTGCATGAATAACTTGAGACATGCTACTGGTGGCCCAACATGCTAGATGATATCAGAGAAGTATTAGAGCATTGCAAGGTTTGTGAGAAGCACACCCAAACCAAGGCACCGCCCAAGTCAGTTGTACCAGTATCCATCACACAACCCTTCAAGGTGTGGTCATTGGATATAGTAGGACCAATACCTGGCAAAAAATAAAGGCAAAAAGTACATCATAACAGCTATTGATTGCGCCACCAGATGGCCTGTGGCACAAGCCACAAAAGAACACAAAGATAACAATGTGAGACGTTTTATTGGGAAGGAAATCATAGCCAAGTTTGGAAACCCCAACCTACTGATCACAGATGGGGGCACCAAACTTAAGGCCATTTTCACCAATATTTACCTTGCCAAAAACGGAATGAAAAACATCACAGCCAGCCTGTATCAACCCACAAGAAAATGGACAAGTAGAGTAACTAAACAGCTCACTAGTGGAGGCCCTCATTAAGTTTTCCACTAACAATCCAAAAGCCTGGGTTGACATGCTGACAATAGCACTCATGGCATGCAGAACACAAATCAATTGAAACACGGGTAAAAGCCTGTATGAGCTTGTCTATGGACAAAAGCCTACCCTTATTAGTACAACTGCTGGACCACAATTACCTCTACCAAAGAAGGTACCAGACCACAGTAATCCCAACGTAAGCCATGCCAGAAAAGACCAGGATGACATGGAACAAAAAAGGGTTGGAAGAGAGGCAATTCCACTACAACAGGAACGATTCCAGGTTGGGAACAAAATCTGGGTTGTCAACCATGACCAGCATAGGCTGGACCCAGGGCTATGTGGACCAGGCATTGTCATGGAGGTCAAGCCCAACAACATTTACCTCATCAAAGGAATTGGCTCTCAAAATGAAATAAAACACATGTGCCATGACCGACTCTGCCTATGTAAAGCAAGAAGAGCTCAACCCAACCCCATACTCCCTGTTCCCAATGCCAAACTAGATCAGTACCAAGCCTGTATCCCCAACACTCTTAAAAAAATCACAAGGTTCCACCTTCCAGCACCAAGGTGGAGATGTTGCAACATCTTTGATTACTCTCTCTTCAATAATTAACGCCCCAAGTAGTTCACCAAATGAATCACTGAATGGCTCATCAACTAATCATTAAGTTGGTGGCACCACTATCATTTGACCATCTATTACAGGGATCAAATAATCCATATCCTAAGTACAACTTAAATAAGCCTCATAACTTATGAGGAACATTACTCAGATAAGCCCCATTACTACCATGGTGTACATGGACAGCATGTGGCTTTTCATGATACTATATTTTATCTTTTATTCATATTCAATAAAGTATCATTCTCTTCTTAATTCCCACATTTATCTTGTTTATTATACTTCCAAGAAGTATATACTTGACACAATAATGACCAATAAACCTTATCTTATTATTCTTATTCTTGTCCTTTCTATTGGATTGTTGTCTTCCCCAATCAAATACTGAACTATCATTGGTTCAGTTGCAATACTACGCCTTTCTCACTTGTTGAAAATTCTTCAAGAATATCTGCCACCTTGTGGAGCTCAGCATTATCCAGTACAATAATGTTGGTAAACCCTGGGCTAGTGCGCCTAAGATGATCTTAAACCAATTGGAGAAATAATAGGAAGGTCCTTCTATTATAATAATATTTTATCATTTGATACATCTCAAACCCTTTTGGACCAAGGAGAGCCACCATAGAATAATCTGTGGCGCAAACTGATGCACACCAAGCTACTCTGTCTTTAGAACCTCTGAATATATAGTCATATGAATTAAGCATAGACAACACAAACACTTATTCTACAGTGTAATAGAATTTGACCATTCCTTTTTTATTGTGAGAAGTGTGTACCTCTGCATTTTTTGCCGGGTCTCAATATCAATGGGGTTGTTTTGGTTATAGGGGGACACCCCAAGTTTTTTATGAAAACTGCAGCCCCTTGGCCACATTATAGGAAAAAAGAAACTAAAGCCTCAATCTCAAAAGAGTACTTGGCCATAGGCTGTATATTTTATAGCTCAGGAAGGTAGTCTCATTAATCCACTGGCAGATAGCCCATTTATGCTCCTTGGTGAGCAGGGTCAACAGGCGCTTGAGTTTTTTCATTTTGAGAGTTTGGCCAGTGTTGAGGTACCAGTTGTATAGCTTGTTAAAAAGGATTGTATCTAATTTAACAATACCTGCAGTCTTCTTAATGTCACCAGTATCCCCTGTAAACTTGATAGGGTTAAAGCAATTTATGTTGAGAACAACCTTCTGGGAGATATTTTTGGATACACTTGAATTAGGATCCTGCTCAGTGATTGGCATGCAAGGAATAAGCACCCTGTTGTAGAAGACCACAACCTTTTTCAAAACCTTCTGTCTCTCCACAGTTCCAAACAACTCTGGCTTTTCATCATTATCTTGGTCATCATTGCTTACATAGAGGACATAGCTATTGTCAGGTACTGGCTGAACCTTTTTTACCATGCTTATTGGGATTGACTCCTGGTGTTAAACAGGGACAGATACAAAAGAAGTGAGCTCAACTTTCCTGTTTTTAACTCTTTCAGATGTGACAGCCTTGGTAGCCTTTCTGGATAGCTTGTGTTAGGGGGTTATAAATCATTTCTGAATGTAAATGAAATTGGTGAGGGTATAGTCCCCACACCATCATCACAACTGCTGAAAGAAAAGTACATTGGGACTTTAAACCAATAAATCTGCCAAGGGGGCAACAAACAAGCAACAAAAATGAGCATGGAGACTACAAGCAGAAAACACAAATGAGAAACAGAAAAGTAGTAATTACTTGACAACAGATTTAAAGAGATATGTGTCTTCACAGAAGCTATTTTCAACCATGACAAGAGGAAGCCAGAGTAGGAAGTAATGGGGGGACTTGGTGCCCCATGTACTTAGCCACATTGAAGAGTTTGCTGAGAATAGGGATAGTCTTTATTGCAGGTAGGTAAAAATATCTGAAAACAAGTTTTCAGCTTGGGGGAGGGGGAGTGTTAAGGGAATCCTTCAGATCTGCGCTAGCATCTGATTGGTTGGTAGGAAAAGCTTTCACCTCCCTTGCCAACTTTTCAACGCTGTCATGAATGAAATTTCAATACTTGTATTGAAAACCCAAGAGTCAAACACCAGTTCCCTGAAGGCGGATCAAACCCTCCAGGACAGACCAAGACCCGCCAATCTGTTAAATCACAGGCTCAAATTATTAAATTACCCCGCAACCCGCCGTCCTGCTACAAAGAATTCCCTGAATAGTTGCCAGTCTGCCGCCAAACTGGTGCCAATGAAGACCCGTAACTGCAAAGGAGATGTAACCTGGCTAACAGAGGTTGGGGAAAGACCTACTGCCAACCTGCCCAACGCTGATACTGGAGTTTTGAAACCAACATTGGAAACCCTGAAATCAAACCCTGATCCTCCAAAGACTACTTGAGTCACACAAAGTGGACAGGAGACTGCCCACTTGTTAAATTGCAAACCCAAGTTAACGAGTTACTCCAAGACCCGCCAGTCTCCCAAGGATAATTCCTCAAATGGTCACCAGATTGATACTAACCTTGAGCCACCAAAGATCCAAACCTATGCAGAGTTTGCAGCTTGCCTTAAGGAGGTTAAAACAAAACCTATTTTTAACTCTGCCAATGACCACCAGCAACTGACAGCCTTCCATCCAGAAGGGGTAGTACAATTGAACTACTCAGGTGACATGGTGAACAGTGGTGGCGGAACAAAGCATTGCCACTTCTATTTGCAGAGCAGGCACAACCTGGATCTGCTGCCCTTGAAGCTCCAAGCCAAGATTCATGCCCCGCCAGTGCCTTGTCTGCAAACCTGAACCCTGCAAAAATTGAAGAAGCAAAGTCCCATGGTATAAAAACCCCAGCGGTATGGTGATGACCACACCGTCATTTTTGGTAATAAAGTTTTATGAACCTTTGGTTCAAACAAATCTTATCCTATCTAGTCTTAGTGATCTTCCATCTTAATTCTGGTCAAGTAGACTACCAGGATGCCGCTCCCTCCAGAGACCAACCTGCTGAACTGCCCCAGGCATTATACTGTCCCCCGGAATCCCCCTTTGGACCTGCGCACTTTACTGAATACCCCCCCAATCCGGCCTATTCCAAGTACAACTTGGAAACCATTCTCATTGCTGACCCCTTGGCAAGGACTAGAAGTACTGACTACGTAGGACACAAAGGAAAAAGGATTGAGATACCGCCCTTATTGTTCAAAGACAAGTACAACTACCTACCAGCGTACTTTGTCCTCATGACTCTGCCCTTAACCCCTAGACTGGACCACCCACTGGAACCCCCTGCCGCCGCCAAAACCACCTCTACCCAACTGTTTGGAGTACTTTATATTACTTTGACATGGATGATGGATTCCATGGTCCCCAACTCTGGACCCTGGTCCTTGCTTGGGCAATCTGCCTCTTACATTATCAAGTTAGCACCCATTCTATGGTGGGCCTTACCCGCCGGCTCGGCTGCACCTCACCCCAAGCCGCCCAATGCCTCTGTCTATGACTGGCTCCCTGATAAACGCCATTGTTTATGATGTCATTATTTGAGTCATTTGGACAGCCAGCTTGTTGACTGCCATTGCGTAAGGGGTGAAAGTATCTCGATCTCAAAGCATCAAAATTCTTGGGGCAAATCTCACAGGCTTCATGAGCTCTTTCACAGGGGCTGCCACCACCCATTTTTTCAATAACCAGATCAAGATCCTCTGCTGATTTTAAAGGTTTGGCAGCCTTTCCCTTTTCCTGATGCTTCTTCTTAGGGCAATCAATCCCAGCCAAAAATTTCACTACTGTGACAGCTTGGGCACCCTTGGATCTATGCTATGTGCCCTCCTAAACTGTGTGGCTTTAACTGGTTGTTGTGTCTGTGCAATCTCAACAGTATTTATTGTCTCCTTCCTGAGTTGGCACTTGTGTTGCACTCATGAATTCTTTTGATCCACGGGGATGCCCCCAACCATGGCTGTCTTGCCGCTCTGTTGGTGTTTTTTCTGTTTTACTATAAAATAAAATACTAAATCAAGCTCAATTAAGTTACACATTGGTTTTTATTTTTTCTTTCTATCAGTATATGGTTACTTGATTAGAATATACACCACCTGACTACCTGTTTATAGACTTTTAAATCCTTGATTAGTTGCCTTTGGGTTATGTTGCCCATTTTAGAATCACTGGCTTGATTTCCACCCATCTCCCCAGATTTATGCTGTATTAAACCACCCAGAACAATGGTTTATAATTTATTTTTCAGATCCTGTGCCTTGTTTTAGATATCTTGGTACCATTCTTGTTTACAATTCATTGCACACAACGATCAAGTGGCTTTGTTTACATGATGGGTTGCTATAGTGCTTTGTTTTTGTATTGAGTTTTGATGCACCGCGCCTGAGTGTACTTTGTCAGTGCTTTGCATAGTGGACATATGTACACTAAAGGTCAACTCAACCCATTTGTTGTGGTTCCATGTCTTGTACTGTACTTTGATTACCCTTGCTTGTTGTTTGGGTAATTTGTTGTCAAGTTGATCCATTTTACCTACCGCCGCCCAGAACCCCTGTTGACGGGGTGTATATTTTACACTGATACTTGGATTCTGCTTAAATATCAGTCTTTTTGTTCAGACCTGGGTTAGTTTTGCTTAGCGCTGTAGCTGTGAAAACCACTGTACTCCTATCTAATCTGTACATTTACCCTGTATTGGATCTTGCACATCTCCTTTAAGGAACTAAAGGCACTGAGGAATAGCAGCCAGGCCTGCAGTAGTACCACCTGTGGCCCCATGTCACCTGCAACATAGACTTCAGAGATTCTACCTGTTGTCACTTCCCTGTACTGCAGATATACATTAGACGTAGAACGCTCCACCTGTGGATAATGTCACTTGCTAAATGACTCTGCAAACCATGTACCTCTTTTGGAATGCTGGCAAGGTATACTGATGGTTGTTTAACACTACTTTGCTGGGTGCTCACCCCCAAGTCTCCATGCTGGTGCCTGAACTGCTGTTAGTCCTGTAGTAGCAGCATCACACAGGCTTCATGCTATTCTCTTGCCAGCTTGCCAAACATGGGGCCCAGCCATACTTTCATATATGGGCCTGGAGCTATTTTTCAAGTATTGGTAGGCTTTGCAAGTCAAATACTTGGAGCATAGCTGGTTCCTACTCCGCCCAATGGCATGCATACCAGCTCCCATGACAGATATCCGCTCACTGTGGTACAAGCACTGTATTTTTATTTCAATAAAGATCACATTTTTCTAAATCCCTTCTCCATCCCCTCTGGGACCAATGTCTTCCCCAACTTCCCTGAGTGTTGAACTAAGTTTGTGTCAAAACAGCAGACTTGACCTGCCAGCAAGGTTCCAATTAAGTGGGTTCATGACCCGCAATCCAATTATCCAGCTACTTGAAGCCAGGTTAGGAAGTCAACTTGAATTTCCAAATACAACAACATGAACAGAAGCTGATCCCCTATGGTGGATACCTCATTTTGGCGCTTGGCTCATTAACAGGATCAGGCCACCCCCTTCACCATCCAACCGATTGATCAACACAATCATGTTCCTGTTATCCATGATTCACACCAACTATATAATACTTATCTCACAATAAAGAATATTATCTAGTTTCCAATTATTTCCCCCTTGTAACTCTGCTAAAACAGCACAGTTAAGACATTTGGTTCAGTTGCAGCGATGCTGTACTTTGCGAGTAGGGTTGCGACTGACACTAACCGACAAAAGCTGGATCTTTAAATAGGTTTGAATAGAAATGTATATCAATCGCATTTTTGGGAGTGCCAGGCAACCCCCGGTTTTTGTTCAAGGGCGATACCACAACCGTATTTGTGAGCTGGTCTTCGCCCAAGAGCCACACTCTGCTCCAGGATTTTAGATGTGGTGATCTGTACCTCTAATCTGGTGGCTTTAAGAAGTGACTTTAAGATTCTCTCTACCCATTATCTATTGTCTTCATAAGCCCTTGTTTGCACCTATTACCTAAGAAGTATCGTACAAGGATCCTTCTTGGATCCCATTCATTGCTGATGATATCTCTGATTGGGTTATTGTTACACATTCAGTTGATGCCAGTGAGCTTCACCTCTACTTTACTATGGTAGCTGCCTATTCCCCTCGCGGGAAAGATCTGGTGCTGTAGCATTTTACCTAACCAAGTTGATTCGGTGACCCACTGATTTGATCAACCATACCACAGCTGCAACATTTTTGCATATCAAAGCAGTAAACGAGCTGGGAGCATCCACAGATGCTTGAAAACTATTCACCATTTGATTTTGGAACTCTGTACTGGCCAAGGATGTTTCCGACCGTACTTGGGAGCGGCACAAGCTTAGTTGGGCCATAACAATTATCAATATCCACCCATAGTTTGGACCATGGCTCTATTATCTTCTATGGCAGGGTGGATCTAATTCTATGCCGTTGTGATGCACCGTCTAGATGGTGGAGGCAACTACCAGACCACCTTTGCAGGTGTTGTCAGAATAGCTTTCAACAAGGAATATAAGATCTCCAACAGCAAGGGGTTTTATCGAACTGAGGCTTACCATTAGACCTGCTTAGCAGTGTAAGTAGGCTGCACAAAGAACAAATGAGGATTGAAATGCAGGATCTGCTTTTATTCACATGGCATGCCGTTAAAGACGTATGAGAAGCTTTGGTTCTAAAATCAGACGATGAGCTGCACAACAGCGACGGCTATAAGAAACATAATGAAGATTCCAATCTGAACATAGGGAAGCACCGATAAGCCAGGGCGCCTGATTTGACCGAGACCCTTCTTGGTTGGGAGCACAAGGATGAGAATCATGACACAGTTGATAAACAGGGAGCCCATGGCAACCCACGTGACTGGGGGTACCCCGGGGAGCTTGATTGGACCATTGCGTACCAGCGTGTCGCATAAAGTAACACCAAAAATCAGCAACAGATTCAAGACAGGGCCAGCCAGGGTTGACGTAAGAGCAATCATCGAATATCCTCCCTTGGCCATGGCAACGGCAGAGATCAGATCCGAGATGGAGTTTCCCCACGCAAGCACCGTCATACCCACAAGAGCTGGCGGCAGCCTTAGAATGTCAGCAAGGACTTGGAGTAGCCCCACCAACAGAGACGATAGAGTCTTGATGTAGAGGATTGCCATTACAATGCTGATTACCAATATGCAACAGTCCAGCCGGAAAACATAGTCGAGTGGCTTTAGGTCGGGGTTGGTTTTAGACAAAAAACCACGTAGTTTCTGGTTGGGGCTTAAGCTATACATTGAACTTGATTTCCGCATGGCTGAAGAGTAGCTACCCCTTCTGGTGAGGGCATCAAATGTAGTAGGCCACGATGGATGACTGTTTGGAATGAAGCTAGGATGCTGGTGGGATGGCCCAGCCTCATCAGCCAGCCAAATTCCGGGGATTTTCGGTTGATGATTGAATCCAGAGCCCGCCTCAATAAACTCAGGGCTGAGGGTGTCCTGTAAGGTGTCCTTTAAGGTGTCGGTGTGCTGAAAAATGGTGACATCTTGAGGCAAATAGTTGAGGTTGAAAGAGGGGACAGCCTTGGCGTCGAGAGATTCAAGGTGCTTGGCTAGCAATTCCCGGTAATGCTCCGTCGTACTTGGCAGAGTGCAGCTAAGCCAATAGATCAATCCGCCAGCTACAGCCCCCACCAGCAATCCAACAGCAAATCCAGGGATTCCAAAGGAAATGGGCCGGAGCCCATATCCCAGGCTGACTGCACTCAAAACACCAAACAGCACAAGGGTTAGAGCCTGGAAGCGCCTGAAATTAGAGACTCCTTCCTTGGGCATGGCGACAAGCTGCCTGAGGATCAGTGCACGGCTAGTCAGGATGGTGGGGCTGGCTTGGGCTGAGTTTGGAGCAAGGGCACTCCTATCCTCCGAATCGCAGGCAAAATCGACTTCATCCCAAGCGTCAGTGCCTCGATCAATCAGAGTCCATGTTCCAAGGGATGGGGTAACGGAAAAGAAAAATGGCGCAACAATCGGGAACGTCAAAATAGTAGCTGCATGCTCAAATAGGCCCCAAGAGAGCTTCTTCTCCAACGGTTGATTAAACTTAAGGCTGAATAGACGGAAAAGGCCCCAGGAGCCAGAAGCATCCTGAAACCCATACCGCACAAGCATCTGTGATACGTCGCTATCTGCCTTCGTTGTTTGGCACGATGTACTTCTGTTCTCCGCCATTGGTTGTATTTCGGCGGATAGCATTGCTGGGCTAGGCTTAGAGATGAGAGGAACAGAGGATGGGAGCAAGTATGAGTCTAAGTGAGATCAATTAGATATTCAAAATATTTGATAAATGAAATGCCTAATAGAGCTTTAGCCATAAAGTACCTGGAGTTCCTTGGTGACGAAGTTCAGATTGGCCGGGTGACCCAACGGTCCTTTCCAGTGGACTTTCCATTGAAGGAGAGCTTTGAGCTGAAGTCGGATGTGACAGGTCATGATTGGTTGGAACAGGATGATGCTGAATAGAAGTAGAGTTGTTGCTGGTAGGATTAGCATTGTTTGTGTCAGGAGCAGTCAGGGTAATGGAAGGCGAATCCAGGGAGAACAATGGTAATAAGGATGATTTGAAGACTGCACTTGGCCAAGAGTTGTAAAGGATGCTATGTATTTGGGGCTGAAAGCGAGGATAGATTGTGTACACAATGTAAATCAGGTATATGGAAAATTGAGTTGGGGGATAAGCAAAGCTCAGGTCTAGAGTAACGCACAGGATGGCAAGGAGAATAAACCCAGAGAAGTAGACCCCTAAGTTAACAAAGAACCCTCGGGGAAGAACAATCCAGCTCCTATCCACGTTCTTTTTCGAAGGATCAGGAAGCTCATCAGTGCCAAAAAATATATCGTCTGGATTAACTATGTTGGGACGAGAAACTAAAATCGAAATAGCCATGGCTAAACAAGCAGTAAACATGCCACCACCCAATATATTTCCTATGATCAAGGGAATCCCACTTCCCGGAGGACCCTCTCTTGAATCACTTCCAGCAAGTGCTGTAAAAAGATCAGGAGCTCCATTTGCAAAGGCTAACAAAGTAACTCCTGCGATTTGACTATCCATTTCAACAGCAAGGACCAGTCTCTGGAGTGGTATAGATAAATAGTACTCGCTGCAGTAATATAGCAGATAAAACAGTGCCAACAAAAGCAAAATAGCAATGAGAAGCATAAATGGAAAAGATCTTTGAAGCTCACAGTAATATAAACTTTTGAAGTTAATCAGATCTTCAGAGCTGGTGCAGATATTTTTTGCCAGATAACATGGATCAGGATGGGAGTCTATGTTTGAGCAGAACTCTTGAACTTGAGCTGGATCTAAATTCATCTGGTGAAGACTATCTAGGCCTCTATTATTCTCAGCTGCAATGGATTTTATAATAAGGAGATGAAGCATCATACTTTATGCATCTATATAATTCTATATAATATTAAACTGTGAAAGATAACTAAAGCAACATATATACTTACAATTAATGATTCAGCAGAAGCCTCGGCTTTAAAAATGGATCTTTTCCAGACATTCACTCTTTTTATTGTAACTCTTTAAATCTATTTCTGCCATCTTACCAAGCCATAAAAATAGATGCATGTGAAACATATCTCGGGGCCACCAACTCATCTATGCAGCTACCAGAACCTTAAGTCTTCAACCCCAAAACATGAAAAGGGAGTTCGTCTAATTTTGGCATACTACTCTTATGTTTCACCGCATTAAATAGAAATGCTTACGCATGCACCCCTTAAAGCGGATGGGGTTAAAGTCACGGGGCCCAATCTAGCATCAGGTCACGTAGAAAGGTTTAAAAACGATATTCAATTGACCAATAAAAAGCGACTAGGTGGTCCCGTCAAGAACAGATATAAATAGAATCTAATATAGCGATCCATCTATTTCATTGGATTTGCAGGCTGGGATTATTTATCGCCTATTCGATTTGAAATTCTTTTCAAACGCCTTTATTAAAAGTTAATTTAAACTATATCTATTTAAAATAAAATCACCTATTCCAAGCATAAACATAAATCTAAACAAGTGGAGCATTGCTATTAGCTTAGTAAAGCTAAACTAATGTTTGAAGCTTCAATATTTGGTTATTTAAATTACATCGAAGTATAGAGTTGAATGCAGCTTTAAAATCAAGCTGTTGAAAATTAAGATCCGCTTAGTATTCATAGAGATTTGGTGTTTTTAGTTTTTTAATGTGTATCAAGTCCGAATTTAGATGTCTCAAATTGAGTCCAGACCTTTGGTTATGGCACGAGCCCAATCCCAGTACTCTACTCTATATCTCAGCATCTAGGGCAGCTAGCGCTATCATGTTTAGTGCCATTTTATCGGAATCATCTGAAAAATATATCTAGGCAATTTAAATTTTATGGACCCATGAGTCTTGATATTGTTACTGCTAGTTTACTCCGCTGCCATCCTAATTAGGATGAAGCTACAGAAAACAAAGTCAACTCTGAAACAAAATGTGGCCACACAAATCAGGTGATGGATCCAGGTGGGGTTTTTCTATTGTTATAATTTAAACCAATAGGACCAAAATGTACAAAACAACCATCTCCTACTTAAACTGATATCTATATTCCAATTTAAATCAGATCCCTTTAAACTGATCAAGCTCCCTTTTCTCTAATCATTCAATCCTCAGCATAGAGGTTAACCATCCAACCATATACCATTCCAAATCAAATTCTTAAACAACCTGTTGCTCTTCTCTCAATTTTAATCCACATATTCTGAAATTGGACCATCTATGCAAATAAGCCTACTTATCATAAATGCAAGGGTTGAACCACCCTTTAAAAACCAAACAGCTAAATATAAACCTATCAGATTTCAAGCAGCAATATTCCCAATCTGATATAATTTAGGCCACCCTCCATAGAAGGTTGAGCTCTGGTATTCTGCATACCAGAGAGCCTGGTGGAAAGACCTTTAACAAAAGACTTGGGGTTCAAAGCTAAGCAGAGTGTTAGGTTGCTGGGTCTGTACCAAGGTCTGCTAGGTATCTTATGGCCCAGGAAGTAACAATACAGTTCTTTCTTTCACAGCAACAGAAGAAGGGCGCTGAAGCTTTATTATCAAGGTTAATCATCTGTGAAGAGATTAGGTTTATTGGGGAATGGGAAACCAATCTATCCTGATCAGTTCAATCCAAGTATATATAGGAGAGTCAGCATAATGGGGAAAGCGAGACAGGAATCTGGATCCTGTGATGTTGACATTGACTTAATGGCAGGTAAATGAAACAATGAAGCACCAAAGAAAAATTGCAGCGTTGCAACTGAACCAATTAGAGTTCAGCATTTGATTGGTGAAGACAACAGTCCATTATAAAGGACAGAAATTAATAGAATAAAGTATTGTTTATTGTAAAATATTGTGATCAATATACTATATGGGAAAAGCCACAAGGCCACAAGGGGGTGGCATAGTGGCTTGTTCCATGTAAGGGTTAGAGCCTAGGAATAACTTGTGTGGGGATCAGCAGGTCAAATTGGTAGTGCTCCTAATTAAGAGAAAGTACCTGCAGTTAAACATTGCCATCAGATGGATCCATGCTGTTAGATGCGTCAAGGGGCGGCTCTTTGAGCGCCCCCCTGTGCATTGTAAGATACGTTAGCAGGCAAGGAGTGAAACTCAGTTGCAACAGCAATACATCAAGTATGTTGCTTTCTGTTACAACTGAACCAATGAGAGTCCAGTATTTGATTGGGGGAGACAACAGTCTAATAGAAAGGACAAGAATGAATAGAATAATATGTACTTTATTGTAGAATATTGTGACTAATATACCATATGGGAAAAGCCACCAGGCCATAGGGGGTGGAACAGTGGCAGGTTCCATGTAAGGTTTGAGGCCAAGGAATAACTTGTGCAGGGATCAGTAAGGCCAAATTGATAGCGCTCCTAATTAGGAGAAAGTGCCCACAATTTGATATTACTGTCAGGGATTCAGCCTGTGGGGGGGTCTTGAGAACTTACAGGCAGACAGCCCACGGGTCCTTCAGGAAGGTCCCACCACAAGATTGGTGCTAACTTTACAATATAAGATAAAAATCTTCCCAGAAGAGCCCAGGGTCCTCTAGCAGGCACCATTGAATTGATCAGGCTGGTGTCAGGGAATTCTTCCCTGACTACAACTATTTATCTTATATTAATGAGGGCCCAATTTTAACCTCTTTAAACTGCCCTGAAGATAAAACATTAGGGGTTGAATCATTGACTAGTTCAAACATGGACCAGGACAGGGATCGAACCCGGAACCCTAAAGTTAACTCAATGGTTAGTTTAAAGACTATAGTTCAAGTTAAATTACCTATTTATATTCACTCTATTGAACTGTTTTTTGATTTCACACTTCAATTTGAGTTCAAAAAGATTAATAACTTAAGTGATAACGTCACTTACCGCTCTGCTTCTGATTGGCTGTGTAAATCAGGTTTGACGCTCTGGGACCCGCCTTTCCTATCTTTAGTTCAAGCTCCGTACTTGAATTCCACTGGTCTTCTTCTTCATCACCGCAGAATTAAGATTAACATGGTGGCTTATTCTTGGCTCCTCTACACACATCACATAAGCATGCATATTATTAAGCATCAGCTTTATCAGTACATGAACAGGTATTATTTTAATCATACCTTTCATGCAAATCCCCTTTATTTTCCAATAACCACTCAAATATTTCAGCCTCCACTTTGAGGCTATTTAAGTGGACAATCATTATCCATTCTACTTGTTCCAACAATAAAGACTTTTATTCCACATCTGCCAAACACTTACCTTCTGATATCCTATTTTGAAGCCATGAAAGGAATTCTATTCCTGTTCTGGTTTCTAGCTTCTTTTTTGTCTGTGGTGTTAGCTTTGGAGAGCCCAACACCCAATATTGACTGGCACAACTCTTATCCCAACAATGCTCATCAAAAGAAATCTCTAGCCTATGGATGGTTTAAGTACCCCTCCGGCCACTGGGGGTGCAAATTCCATTATGGTTGTTTGTTCACTCCTCCTCCTGCCAAACCTTTTTTGGTTAGACCCTACACCTCCTTCTACCTGTTAACATATGTGGTTGGGTATTATATGCTTGGTCACTTCAGCTCTATGCTTGGGAGATTTGCTTACCTGGGTCACTTAGGCCATCTTGCCATGATCACAGTATCCATTGGCTCAGTAATAGCAGGGCGTAACTTAGGGGCCTTGGCCCACCAAATAGGGAATTTTTTTCCCTGTCAAGTGGGTCCCTGACAGCCAGTGAGGGTGATGTACATCACCCCATTTATCTGTGTGGAGGTGGATTCATTGGTTGTAATGGATTCCTGCAGGCGGTTGGGCCGCGGGGTGAGAGGTGATATCATTGAAACTAGATAGGTGGCAGGTAGTTGTACTTGTTGTGGAACAGCAGGGGAGGTTGGTGATCTGAGTTCCTTCTCTACCAATGGTTTTGGTTTCTCTAGTTCTGGCTTCTGGGTTGTAGATTAGGATTTTCTCTAGGGTGAATTCCAAATATGCCAGGTTGGGTGGGTATTCTGTGAAATGTACCGGGCCAAAGGGAGCTCCTGGTGGACAATTGTTGTAAAAGTTGTAGCAAAGGGTTGCTAGTTTCTACAAACAGTTAGTCAGTGACTTTAATTCTTAATACTATACCTGTTGATGGTATAGTGACAGCCTATGAAGGGCAGAAGAATAATAAGGTGTATAGACAAAACTGGTATTTATTTAGATAGTATTGCACTTATATAGTGTGAGGCGGGGGAATTGCCACCAGAGGCAGGGAGGCACAGACAGAAGAACTTTCCAAATGGAGGAGAGTGAGTTGACACAGCTAAAAGTCCTGAGCGAGAGAACAACCGCTTTCTTGCGGCTTTCCTTAAGAAGGTAGATATAAATAACTTTGTTGTTCTATTTATAATCCTGGAAGTGAAGCCTGTGCCTTGTGCGCGTTCAAAAGGCAAATTGAACACCTGTTTTAGGGGCGTTTTAAACGTCTTTATCACTAGTAGAATCAGGATGCAATAGCGCAACCGCGCAATTGTTCCATCACTTAATCCCTAGATGGACAACTTTTTGTCTAATCCATTCAGGATCTGCAACAACAATATAGTTTGGGCAGTTGGTCCGCAGTTTCTTGTGGTTGTTGGGTGTGAGGTACGGAACCACGGGAGGTAGACTGCAAATAAAATAGAACTAAAATCAAATATGGGATAACTTGGTTGAACCAAAGGTTCATGTCACTTTATTGAAAGAATGGCAATGGGTAACTTCCTTGTCAGGAAGCCAGGCATAGGTAGAGGCATTGGGCGGCTCAGGATGGGGTGGGACCAAGCCGGCGGGTAAAGCCTACCATAGAATGGGTGCTAACTTGATATTGTAAGACATGTATCACCTGAGTAAGGACCAGGGTCCAGAGTTAGGGACCATGGAATCCACCATTCCTGTCAAAGTGATATAGAGTACTCCAAACAGTTGGGTGGACATAGTCTCTGCAGCAGTGGGGGTCTCAATTGGGCGGTCAGGTCGCGGGGTTAAGAGCAGAGTCATGGGGACAAAGTAGGCAGGCAGATAATTGTACTTGTCTTTGAACAATAAGGGCAGCACCTTGATCCTCTTTCCTTCACGTCCTATGTATTCAGTTTCTCTAGTCCTTGCCAAGGGATCAGTAATGAGGATGGTCTCCAAGTTGTACTCCGCGTAGGCAGGGTTGGGCAGGTAATTGGTAAAATGCACAGGTCCAAAGGGGGCTCCTGGGGGACGGTATAGTGCCTGGGAAGGGCCAGCAGGTTGGTATCCAGAGGGGGCGGTGTCCTGATGGTATACTTGTAAAGTTACGTCTCCCCCTTAGGCCTCCACTTCAATTCCTGCCAAATGCTTGGGAATTTCTACCAAATTATGGTTGAATATTTATCTGAAAGGTTACTGAAAAAGCCCAAGAAAGGCCATTAATTTAATATTTTAGAATTATTCTGAAGATTCCCCCGCCTAACCCACCCAAGAGACACCTCTGGTTAAATGTCATGTGCAAGAGTGGCCAGGAGCAGTGGTAATTGCATCCAAAGCATATTCCTGATGTTAGTTGGTTCAGTTTTCCTTTCAACTATGTCCATTCAAAATTTGTCAAGAACTCCTGCCTCAAGAAATGCATTTGTATCTGCTCATATCATTGGTCAATTAGTTTGTGATATTCAATCTACTACCCTAATCCTATCACATCACTTTAATGAATGCAAGTGTTGTAAAAGACCTTGCTTCATCATTCTCTACTCTAATAAAGTTCAAAATTTGTTAGTTTAATTTGACCTTCTGGTTTTGCCTGTTGCTTTTGGTGTTCAGTTGATTCCTTCTCCCTTTTGGCCTCCCAGGAATTGTTGGCAGCAATCTTTTGGTTGTTGCTGAAACCGCGATTTTATTGTGGTTGAGAGCTTGGTTTTATTTCCTCTTAACCTGCTCCCCAATTCTCACAAAAATAACTACCCATAACTAAACTAATAACTCCAAATAAATACATATTTAATCTAAAATAAAGTTTTCATTTTATTTTTATGGACTGTCAATTGCATTCTCAACCCGCTCCTGCACCAGCCTGCGGGGCAGCCCGTTCACGAGGGCGTCCCAAAGGGTCCAAGAACAGACCCAGAACCCAACTTGAGGAGAGTCATGCCAATACACAGGCCTCCCAAGGTGTCATTGCCAGCCAACCACCTCCCGCATCCCAAGCCTGATCAACCATCCTGAATCCCAGACAGAGGCCACTCTCAAGGCCTGCCACAAAATTCTCCTACACCAGGGTCACTGGGAACACTGAGATTACTTACACCTTCACTGTATACCCAGTTGTCACCTGGCCCCGCACTCTTGACCCAAGAGTTGCTACTTCCTGCCCCTGTGTCTTTGATACCTCCTATCAGCCATTGGCCACAATTGAGGAACCATCTGTTCCTATTGTGTATTCAACCATTGATGGCGCCACTGCAAGCAAGCGTGATCCCACCTTCTACACAAAGGTCCCCATCCCCTGTGTTGAGCCTGATATCCAGGATACCGTGGTACCTGCCAAGGGCTGGCATTGGTTGACAGATAGTGAGCGTGAAGCTCTCCTCAACTGCTTGAACGGGGGAATGGCGGTTTGGGATATTGTGTCCCAATTTAGTGTCACGGCCACATACATTGCCAACATCAACACCAAGTATGGCAACACTGGGCAAATTGCCAAATCCACCAAGGCTAAGCGGCAGCCCAAACTCCTTCAGCCTGTTCATATTGATGCAATCAAGCAGTGGGTAGCCAAGGATTACCACCTGGACACACTTGCTGTCCAATCAATGCTTGCCACAGAGTTTGGGCTTTCTGTTTCTAAAACCTGTGTTTACAAAGCAATGGTTGATTTGGACTTCTTGTAGAAGGTTCTCAGAGTTTCTCCATACAATAGGAACAGTGAAAAGACCACCAAGGATCAACACATTTATGCCAAGACATATCTGGCACTAAAGGAGACTGGGAATGTCTGGTTCTTCTATATTGACAAATTGTTGTTTTCCTCCTCACTCAGGTCTAGGCAAGGGTGGGTTGAGAAGGGGTCCAAGGACGGTGTAGCCCATTGTGCAGCTGTCTGTTCCCAGACCTATTCCATGGTTGCGCTTCTTGGTCCTCACGGGTTGGACCAGTATCACATGATTAAAGACTCCCATAACAGCGGGGCCTTTCTCAATTTTCTCCGAGCCGTCAAGGAGTACCTTTGGATAAATTACAGTAGCACAACCAACATTGTTGTGCTTGGTAATGTCAGGCTCCACAAAGTGGATCTGGTTATGTCTGAGTTCCCCCCATCAACAAAAACAGCCATTCTGCCAGCCATCGCCTTGCAGACTGCCCAATGAGACTCCTCTTCCTTCTGCCCTATTTTCCATTTCTGAATCCAATTGAGGAGGTGTTTGGTGACAACCTCAAGAATTAACTCATTTTGCAAGTTGACTTACTGAATGTTGACAAATTGTCAACATTCAGTAAGTTGACATTATTTTAGTATTTATCTGCCAGAATCGGGCATTTCCAAAACTAAGCTAATTTTTCATAGTGAATTATTAAGTCAGAATTGCAAAATTAAAAAGGAACATAAATAATGTCAAAATCATTTAAACAAAGGCTTAATTTTAAGCCAGAAAACTAATATAATTTACTATGAAAATGTAATTTTCATTGTACTTTTACATTAAGGTTGACTACAGTAAGTAATATCTGGATGTCAACCCCAAATAAGAATCCATAAATTTCTTAATTAAAGAAAAAATATTCTAAAAATAACTATTTTTTATATTTTATACTACTGTTTTTATTAAATAAATAACAAGATAAGCATTGAACAAAGAGATATGCCACCTTTCAGAGCATTCTTTGTATTATTTAGATATTTACTGTTATTTTAAACTCACTGGATAAACTATAGCTTATTTCTGGAAGTCCACTTAAGCCAAAACACATATGTTAAAACTAGAAATTATATATGTAATTATAATGTCAGCTTTGTGTCAAATTGACGCGTTGTCTAGATTGCAACAAAGGGGTTCAGCTAAGCAAACAAAGTGACATAATTTAAGCGAGATTTAATAGGAGAGTTGCTATAAAAGAACACTGACTGTCTGAATGTCAACACCTTCACTTGTTTATTAGTAAAACACTGCTGCTTAACAAAAAGCACACATACAATGGTATGGTAATTCAGGCCAAAGTACCCAGGGCTTTACTTTAGACTTCCCTCTACAATCCCTATTATTTAGTTTTCATAAGTTTTATATGCAAATCTTTAAACTTTTTAAATTTAAAAATAATCAATTTTGGACTTAAAAAACCAACTCTGGAAAATATTAACCAAGCTTTATAAGTGATTTACATAGTGTTTTTCCACTTTAATGCTGACTGTCAGTATGTCAACGTCAAAGTTAAAGTGTTTTTTATGCTGAAAAACTAAATTAAATATTTTTGACTATTGTGACTACCAGAATGTCAACTTTTATTTAAACATGGGTTTTTTCTATTCTTTACTAATAAACTAGCTCTAAAATTACTTTCTATACTTTTATAAACTATTTAATTAATAATAAAATTTAAAACAAGTGATTATTATTTAATTTTATTCATGTCTCACATGATTATTATTACTTTATGAACTATACTCTAATTATTGTAGGACAAATCTTACAAGAAGCCACAAAAGAGCCCCAAGTCAACCAAGAAAGTACCCAAAGCCTCTGGAAAGGCCCAAAGTCCCTATCCTAACAAAAAACCAGCCAAAGAGCCCTCAACAAAACAGAAGACAAAGGAGAAGACCCCAGACCTTGAAAGCAAAGAGCCCTCCCCTGCCCCCTCCTCTTCTCCAAGCTGGTACCAATCAGAAGGAGATGAGGTTCCACTAAACAGGCAAGGAAGAAAGAAGATAACAAAGAGTCCAGAACCCCAGTCAAGCCCAGATGAATCAAGCTCAAAGGAAATAAGCCCCAAGGAATCAAGCTCATCCCTGTCCAAGAAGCGCAAGAATCCAACTCCAAATAATTCCCCTCCACTGCCCAATGGATCTGCACCTCCATCCTCCTCATCAAGTATCAATAAAGAAGATCCTGATGATTAAATTTCTGACTATCATCAATCACCATAGGCCCATGGGATCCCCTAAAGGTTCACAATATATGTAACAGCAAAGGAGAGTTTAAGCTCCCAAAGAAGTTCCCTTGGTTTTTCCCTCTAATGTCTGTCAAAGAAGGTGCAAGTTTAGTCTGTGATGGCTATGTTTTCAATTGCAACAATCAAAATAGAGCAGGAAGAAGCAAGCATTATGTATGTGAAGATAGAAGCTGCACTGCCAAGATCAATACAGAAGAATGGGATAAAGTTACTAGTGAAAAAGGAGAGCACACATGCAATGCTCCAATCAATCTTATCAAAAAGCTTCTAAAGTGGTACCTCTACCAAATGGTCCCAGTCTCCAAAGATGTCAAGGCTTCTGATCTGGCAGTTAAAGCCACCACACACCTAAGGAATGAGAACCTGAAGCTCATCCCTGACCGCGACCAGTTAGTAAAGTACATATGTGACAAACACTGTGATCTATTCCCCCATAAGAAATCTGCTATGGTCCAAGGAGAGTTAGTCTTGACAGAGGAGTTAAAGATGTTCAATGGTGATGAGGTATTCCTTTTACATGATGATGGGCCTACAGCAGAGGCAAGAATTATATGCTATGCTACACAACAGAGCCTGGAGCAGTTGAGGGATTCAGACACTTGGTTATGTGACGGTACCTTTGCAGTATGCCCCCGCCTTTTTTTACCAACTATAGGTTGTACATTCCCTTATTGAAGGCAAGGTGCTTCCATTTGCCTAATTTTTGATTCCTGGGGCAACAGAAGAGATCTACACAAGGGCCTTTAAAATCCTTCAGGAGGGCATCAAAGCCCTACCCAGTAATAAAAAGAGTCCCCCTGGCCATAACACTAGAGCCAATCCAGATGATGATGAAAAGGATGAAGCCACTCTTGCTGCAGAAAAAGAAGCTCAAGATAAAGCACTTGGACCCTCAACTATAATCATGGACTATGAAACTGCCCAGTATAACGCTTTTGTAAACACCTTTGATGGAGAGGTCCAGGGGTGTTTTTTCCATTATTGATAGACTGTCAACAGGCAACTAAAGGGTCTAACTGAGCTCAGCAAGCTCCACCGTCTAGATACATCAGAAAAGTTCAAGTTTTCAATTCAGCAGTTTGTAGCACTAGACTTTGTAAAGCCAGAGCATACTGGACAAGCCTTTGACCTCCTATGCCAGGATCCATATGCCAAGAAACATGATGGTGCCTTCTACCCTTTCATTGAATATTATGAACCACAGTGGATTGGACGTAAGGTCACTAAGCCCAGAGCCAAAGCCAACTGGAACTGCTAACAGGCAGTTCTTAAGGATGAGATAAAAACTACTTCATCTTTGGAGGGCTGGCATAAGCATATCAAGTCCTCCTTTGGAATCAAGCCCAGATATAACACCTTCTATGAGCACCTCAAAGTCCAACAGGGGAAGACTGTTGCATCCATCAGAGATATTGAGAACTGCCCATCCAAGAAGAAGAGAACCACCAAAGAGAAACAATATCAAGAGAAGATCAAGGAAGTTGTCAAGGCCAAATATAAGCTTTCAGAGATTGGGGAATACATCAAGAAGATTGCCACAGTTCTTAATGGCAACCAGGTGATCACAGTCTAGCTTTCAATTAAGTTTATTGAGTATTGCCTAATTTTTTATATAGTTCTTATATATTAAGTATAATATTTTTAAATAAATAGTTATTCTGAATAACTTATTAATAATTTATGGTACTGTTTTTATAAAATCATTGATTTTCTAATGATAGTTTGATGCTTTAGACTGTATTATATGACCTATATTGGTATTTTACTAGTAAATTATATGTTTTTTGTAGTTATCAATATAGAAAAAGCTTTATATTACTGTTTCTGATTGTTATATTTTTCTATAATATGTAAATTTTTATGTAGTATCTTTTTGTGTATTGGATTTCTTTTGTTTTTATAAGTGGAAATTTTTTTGTTATAGTAAAGATAGCTAATTTCATAGTAAAATAAAATAAAAGTGTATTTTTATGAATTTTTTTAATTGTCATGTATAATTTTATATGGACTTTTTAAAATCTATGTTGTCACATTACCCTAAAAAATATCTTGAAACTTAATTTTTATTAAGTAAAATGTTCAGGAAACAGGTTTCTGCTTATTAAAAAAGTGTCAACATTTAGTAGTCTGCATGAGTTAAAATTTAATTCTGACTTTTCAATGCATTTGAAATTAAAGTATTTTTAATTCTGATTATTGAAATATAGTAAGTCAACTTGCAGAATGAGTTAATTCTGGCGGTTGCCTGTTTGATTGGGTCAAGAATAAGGTGAAACAAGGCCTCCCTTAGGACACAGAGGATCTCTTCAACATTCTTGAGATCAGCCAATTTGCAATGCCACCTGATGTGGTGGCAGCTTTCTATGAGCACTCGGAATCCTTCCTCCCTAAAGCCCTGGCCTCCAAACCAATCAGATAAATGGGTGCTCCAGGTTTTATTTAGTTTAAATTTTATTTAGTTTTTTATTAGGATTCAATAATTATTATTTATATATAATAATGTGACGTTTGAATGTATTATAGACATATAAGAATACATAGAACATGTAAGTAAAATTAATTATACTAGGTATGAGGAATCTATTTTTATTATAATGCACTGAATATTATTATTGGCTTTTGCACTAACAAATAAATAAATTAAAAAAAGTTAGAAATAAATTAGTTTATTTAAATAATTGTGAATCCTTGATGGTACTTTGGCTTTTTTAAGCCACAAATTGGACCTTGCATGTCATCATCTGATCCTTGTTATTTCAGTGCCACTATAACCACATAACACAGCAACCAATGATTTTCATGTATTGCTTACTAATTAGTACTTAGGATGCAGGTCAAGTATATCAAATATGTTTATCAAATCACAATACAAGGGAAAGGTAATTTGAGTTCTAAACAATCATTTGTTTAGAACAATAGTGGAGCAGGCCACATGATGTGGATAAATTCAATTCTCAATGTTTATCTATGTGATAAATAAACCCGTACTTGACAAGCTAGTAAATAAAAACATTTTTAACTTAATTTTAATATTTGACGTGGTCACAACTTTAACTAATGTCTTGTAATATATTTAGATATATTAATATTATAATTTACATACTAAAATTTAAAATTAAAATTAAAATATTAAAAGTAAAATTATAATTATAAATTGTAAAAGTTAAATATTAAAGTTTAAATAATTGAAATATAACAATTTTATTAAATCATGACTTATTCAATATCAAAATATTTGATATTAAAAAATTTTAATATTGTAATATGTATTAAAAAGTTTAATATTAACTTTTAGAGAGTAAATTTTTTAATATTACATATTTCAATATTGAAAAATTTAGTATTAAAATATAAAAAGTAAAAAAAAAATTAATTTGCAAGGGGAAAATATTTATTGGGGGATTTTGATTGCAAAGGGAATGCTTTATTCCGGGGAATTATACCCTGAAATTAAGTTTTTGGCTAAAGCATCTAATTGGATCCACATACTCTTCTGTATGTGGTGGACAACCCTGGATGCAATTGCTAGAGGGGTGGTGCCCTGTACCCCGGTGGTTGTTGATTGTTTGATAAAAGGCAGGTGGGTGAGTGAATCAACTAGTAGGTTTTTTTGGGGGGGCACATAGTACCTGTATAGCGTTGCCAATGCAAATGAGTCATACAGGATGTGCTCAACTGTCCTATATCCCTGTGGTGTCTTCTGGCAATTGAGGGCTACACAGCAAATAACCATGTGAATAGGTACATCCTCCAACTTTTTGATGTTGGTTTTTAATATGCAGTGTAGGAGGATTCCCAGGTATACCGCAATGTGGATTCTCTGCAAGGTATACTTTTCCAAGAACATGCATAATTTTTTTGAAAGTTTGAACTAACCTATTAATATAGGATGCTTGATTGAACTTGAAGAGGGTTCTGGGGGGCGCCTGACTTGAATCAGCCCCCCCAGGCCTTGGCAAACAATATTAATAAAGGTTTAAAATTATTCACGAGGACTGCATCCCCGACTTTATTTGATAGTGCCTTAAATACTTCATTAAAAATTGCAGATTTCAAATATTCATTTCCTATTTGAAAGTTGGTTTTTATTAAATTCTTTTCATATTTGTTGATGTTTGTGAAGGGGAATCTTTGAATGCTTTTGTATATGTATTCATCAAAGTTCAGTTTGATATCCCCGTGAATTTCATTTGTTTCTTTGATTTTGATATTTGATCCTAGTTCATATGCTTCCCTTATCCATTGCAAGCACCCTGCGGGTGGTAAATATTCCCTATCTTGAGCTTCAATATTAAAAAATTATTCATATTCTGTTGAATTATTTTATTTATTTGGTTTTTATTTATTTGTTTTACAGGGGCCACCAGTGACTGATAACCCCCGTAAAACCAACTTGGTGTATAAGCCGCCACTTCCGCAACCTCATCCCCATTCCTAGTGATGACTAAAATAAATATAAGTAAAACATAAAAAGACTTACTAATTGCTTCCTCTATGGCCCCCTCTGTGTGAGAGAGGGGCTAAACTAACTAAGTTTGGCTCCCATCCTGGTGCAACAAACCACCAGGATGCCATCCAGTGCGCAACCGGGATGGCCGCTTGGAGAGGGGACCACAGGGAGGACACCAGGGACAACTGGGGGAAGTAGGCATTCAAACCCATTAGAATCAGGCCAGTGAGCAACCAGGGAGTGCAAGTAGGAGTGGGGGAGGCCACCTTGGAGGACCCAGGGGGCATCACATTCTTCTGAACCATGGAGGGGAGAGGAGGTGTGGGGGGCACTACCTCTTCAGAACTAGG